>ML849505.1:9443-41686 GCA_009831015.1 Picea engelmannii
GACTTTTTCCCAAGACCAAAATGTCAAAAATGTGAAGCACATGGATTTGTATACAAATATAGCATCAAGGATGTTTCTCGTGGTAACACACGAATGCTTGTGCTACTCTACAAAGAAGTTGATCGATGGATGTACATACGCCTATTGTATGGCGTTAATAATGCCTCAGGATCTCATCGATGGAGGCATCTAGGACACCCACTGTCTTCCCCTCCAAGTTATTCTCTATAGCCTCGTAGTCAAATATGGATAATCCTTCTACCTCAACTCTTTCCCCTCACCTCTGAATAGGAGATGAACCTGGAGGTCGATGAGGTCCCACGTCTGCAACATCAAAGAGCTTTTTTTATTATTCATTGGATTGAAGACATAAAAAACATTTGATATTGAAAACATTATAAAAAAAACATTATAAAAATAAAATGTACTTCTTACCTAAGTTCCCCCACTGAGAACCTTCAGGAAGAACCAAGTCTGGGTCACCTTGGAAATCCAAGCCAACATATGCGTATTCATCTACCATAAGCATTTGAGACCTCAACTGATCAAAGAAAATGTCATTATACCTGACGATAGGCCTAGTCACATGTCGAGCCATGAGGTCACACCACCTTTTCATTCTTGGATATTGTGGGGTCAATATGCCCCACTCTACCTGTAGTCTCAAGTTTGGAACCCTCTCCAGGAATAAGGACACCAAAATCGATCTGTATCTGAATTTCCTCAAAACACCCTTCCTACACTTGGTCTATTGTTTCTTCATACTTCGAAGAACCCCATCACTCCAGTTGAAAATGCGAGGCTCCATGCATTCCATTGCATACTGGAAATCTCTTTGAAGATCCATATGAGGAGCTTTGATCCCCTCCATACACACAATGGTGTATAGGATTTTCTGTAAAGGTAAATCATGGACATCACGGATGACAACTTTTCCACTATCTCTCTCAATACCTGGCACACAATGAGCACTGATATAGTGGCTTATAGGCTTGCCACCTTCTCTACTACCAATCAGTGTAACTTAGGCCCCTCGGTGAGACAACCCAGTCAAAAAATAGATATCCTCTATATCTATCTCAAGGATGTGAGTTCCCACATGAAATACCTATTGATCTATGTCCCACATATGGACTAGGTATTCCAACAATATCAACTGGGCCCTCATGCCTTGTATCTTGACGAATTTTATCATTCCACATTGTCGGAGAGAATTTACTATTCCTAGGTCATTCCCAGTAAAATAATCTTCATCCTCATGTTCCCTTTCTCACCATTCCAACATCTTTATTGTAGAAAACCTGAAATGGAACATAAAAGAGTCATTGACATATTCACCTTTCTCCTGGACACTTTCTATTGGATGAAACATCTTAAAAACATTTTTACTTTGTGCCCGTCCCAGGCTAGCTACCCTGTACAGTGCAGAGTTATTGCACTGTATCCTAAAGGTCACCTGTGATGAACCTGGGTCATCGCAGGGCACAATATAGGGCACCTGTGATGACCATCGAGCGTAACTATCATAGAAAATACAACCTAAAATGCTATTTATAACCAATGGAAAGTGAAAATAAATCCATGAAAAGTTGGAGGAGGAGGAGATTACCTGTTTTGCAGAGTTCATTCATCAAATAGTCCACCGTATCTCCCAAAATTTGCAGTGGAAGTTTGAGGTAAAAAGGGTTTTTTTTTAGGAGAGTTTGGGTGGAGTAACAATGAAATGGTAAGTTTTTACTCATTGTTGGCCCTTGACCAAGTTTTGGGAGATTCTTGGTCATAGTGGCCTATTTTGGGACTTTGACAGCCTTTCGAAGGAGGAGCACAAGACGAAGTGGAGATCAAGGGATCTCAGCCCACTTTTGGGTCCTTTTTGGGTTTTTGGGATTATGTAACAGGATTGGGATTTTGGCCCATGGGTTTACCCATACATAGGCCTATTTTGTAATGTATAAATACATATATAGGCATATATAGGCATCTATGTGATGTATTCTAAGTGCAAGTAGGGTTTTGTAAGTACTTTGTGCATGACTGTGAGAGACTTGCAGAGCTAAGTGCAAGTGGTTGTAACAGATGGCAGAAGGCTTTGTGATGTAACACAAGGAAGAAGGATCTAGCGAGCTGCACAGATATTTTTTCCTATGCGGAGTAGGGTTTTGATGGCTCTATGCTTGTAGATGATTGACTGAAGATAATAAAGAAGAAGAGTTGGTGGACATAGCCCCAGGGTGGGGGTGAACCACGTAAACACTGTGTTGTCTTGCTTTGTGCTTGTCTACATATGTTTATATCTTCTTTTGCTAAGTGCGTAGAGATGATTATATAGATACTCTTATGCTTAGTGATAATGATGTATGATAATTTTAGATCTGATCTACATGAATGTGTTGAGTGCTTGATCTGTTAGATCTGACCTATCCATTGATGCTAAGTGGTTAAATGCGTTATATGAGTGTGAATGTTGTGAAGCCCTATTTTATCAGCGAAGTGATTATTGATTGTATATTGAGGAACTGATGCTGCTAAGTGCTTTATTAAGTATTATAATCACAGATCTATGTCCCAGCTAAGGTTGCATACACTTAAGTCTTGCAACCATCCCTGCCTCTACCTTAGGTGAGACTTCATCTGCTTCGCATGTGTTTCCGAAAGGGCTAGTAGTTATGGATTTTTTGGTGCGTTGTTGTAGCATTAAACCCTAGGTCTACCCCTGTGCCAACAAATGGTTCCATTGTTGGGACCTAAAACTGTGATTGTTGGGAACTGAGAAAGAAGAAGCTTTGTGCAAAGATTCATCCTGAAATTGTGAAAGCTCTGTTCATAGATCTATGCCCTAGTGTGTAGTATTCTACTTGAATTATAAAGCTCTGTGCTAAAAGAAAGAAGCCCGATCTGAAGAAAAGAAATCAGATCTGAAGAAAAGAAGCAAGATCTGAAAGCTTTGTGCTCTAAAAAAGGCAAAAGTGAGAATTTATGATTAAAAGAGGTAAGATCTGCAAGCTCTGTGTTGTGATAAAGGTAAGAATAATTAAATGTTTTAGATTTGGAATCTTTGTGCTCTGTAGAAGTAAGATATGTGGAAATTTTTATTTCTAGAGTATGGATCTAGGTATGTGTAGTGGCCATATTAATTTAACATCAAATAATTAATCAAACAAAACAGTAACTTCTACTTGATTTATGAAACTTGGTAAATTTCTTATAAATTCAGCACATACACATATAAATTGATCAGCGAATAATAAAATTCATAACAAAATAAACAAATACGTAATTTAAAATACCTGGGTCTGATGCTAACCCTCTGTTTTCCGCTTGTCTAGTTGACCTTCCTGCTGTTGCCTTGCCCAACTTGAATCCACGGACCATCTCTGCCCAAAACTGAGTATCCACCCTGCCAACTAGGACAACTACCTAGCTCGAGGATACCATATGGGTATCCTGGCCCCCGTGCCCAAAACCCCCAGCAAACCTGTGCCATTTGTACTAACCTTTCCCGACTATAGAACTCAAACTCTCCTCTGTGCAAATCCAAGAGAACCCTCAAAAAATAAAAATTCTTGTAGAATGATAATCCCCCTCCTTCATAAACCCTCTTCCCCTCATATCCTCCTTCATCGTCCTTTCTCCACATTTATTTCCTTATCCATTCATTCATTTCTTATCCATTTATTAATTCTCATTATCTCATTATTAATTCTCCTTATCTTATTATTAATGCTCCTTATCCCCTCCGTATACGTAACCCTTTTTTTTTAACAATATAATTTATTAACTCTTTTAAATTTATTACCCTGTTCATTCAATGTGATAGGTAATTAATTAAATTAATTAATTAATTAAAATTATAACAATTAATCAATTAATAAATATTTAATTAGTATCATTATACCAATCTTGTTTAATTAATACCATGTTAAGACAATTAATCCCTTAATTAATTTTTACTTAATAATCCTTCAACATTTATTCAACTAGGGTTGTTACACTGTGATAAAGGTAAGAATAATTAAAAGTTTTAGATTTGGAAGCTTTGTGCTCTGTAGAAGTAAGCTAAGTGGAAATTTTTGTTTCTAGAGTATGGATCTAGGTATGTTTAATAGAGTCTATCCTAGTTTGAAAACTAGGGTACTAATAGATGAAATAAGACTTAATATGACTAGATCTGATAAGAATAGTGAAAGATATGTTATACCTATGCATAGAAAGAATGTTTGGACTAACAAATGGATGCATGATCCTAGAAAGAATTTATTGCAGGTTAGCTCCTATGATCCTAGCGCGTAGTATAGGAGAAGTTGGGGATCATTTAAAAGAAAGAGAGGATTAACCCTCTATTATAGCTACAAAAAACCAGGACATATTGCTAAGGCATGCCCTGGGAGAAGACTTGGTTGTCTTTGTTGCAAAGCTATGAACCATGAAGTGTTGGATTTCCCTAGAATGATTGCTAAGCTTGAAAGTATGAACATAAGACAAGAAAACCCTAAGGTAGATCCAGAAACTAAGGCTATAGCAGAACCCCAGAAAAAATCATAGAAGGTATTGCTAAAGATGAAAGAAACCTTGAATGACCACCGACATGTTAGATTATCAGATATCTTTAAATATAAGGAATGCCTTGAAGAAAGAATAGGAGACTTCGACATTGACTATGTTCTAGATGAGGAACACAGGTGAATATTATGACAGAGAGAACTTGCGAAGCTATAGGAAGGCCTACTATGATTCCTTCATTAGGAGGAATAGGGTTATTCATAGGAAAATTGGTAAACATATGTGGAAAGATCACTCATATATCTATGAATGCCAATGGAACTTCGACATAAGAATATTTTGAGATTATTCAATTTATTGAGAACCATGCCATGTTTACCTTGTTACCAGGGAAACCTTCGATTGAAAGAGATCAAGCCAGATGAAAAGAAGAAGAAGAAGTTTTGGAGAAGAAGAGACAAGAGTTAAAATATTTCATGACTAGAAGGATCACATACCTAATTGAAGAATAGGAGAATAGGTCGAAGTTACTTAAAACTAGAGACCCAGATGTCGAAGCTGCAAGAACATTAGAAGACTTGTAGAAGACTAAAGTACCTATGTTTGATAAAGAAGAGGTGTTAATCCTGAATCCTAGGAAAGAATCTCAACAGTGTGCAGTGAATATGTACAAAGACGATAAGAATCATAATGGAAAAAGGACTACCGAGATGAAGCTCACCGGGAGGAGGGATAGAAAGCTAAGTAAGAAGAGAGATAAGTTTGAAAAGTTATAGAAGGTTCCAGAGGGAACTTCACAGACAGAAAAATTGCAGAATAGGAGCTTCGCCAAGATATCAGAACAACGACACATGGCACTTTGCCATGGAGAGGAAATATAGCCATTGGGACCAATATATCCATTTGACTGCTGCTCCAAATGGGTAGGAAAGAATTTATAGCTCGACATAAGACCATTGGACTATGCCATAATGGACAGAATGAGAGTTAATGAGGCTTCATACCCGTTACAAGCGAACTGTTTTCGAGTTGCCTATTTATCGTATCGTACCATGCACGGAGAACACTTTTGCTAACCAAGAATTTGAGCCTGTAGACCAAGTGAATTGTATACAATGATCATTGACCTCTTGTTGTTTATTCTAGTGTAGTATCTGAGTTAATTGTGAAACCAATATTATTAATCCTGAGTGTGTATGTCCGACAAGATCATTGTTTTTGAATAATCAGTAACAGAAGTACTCCTCAACTTGATGACTGAAAGAGTCATTTAAGAGAGAGGATTGTCTACCGGTCTACAAGCATCATCGACGAGAGGACTATCGGCCTCTCCATCCACTGCTTGAGTCAGATCGTCACGGGCTGCAGATGATAAGTGAACCAAGCGCAAAGATGATCTCGCAAATGCTAAGTTGATTCTAAGCATTTTACCCTCCTATCTACCACCTCTAAGAGGTGCAATAAATCGAGATAGTGTGCCCAGAGACTTTGAGTATGAATTGGTCACTGCATACCTCTCGAAGGGGATACACACAATTCACAAAGATCAAGAAAAGATAGTAGTGTTGAATTTTAGTGACTTCAACCTCGACGACAGGAAGGTCTACAACATGCTCACTCCACATAGGTACCTGACCAGGACAAAAGGAAAGAATTCCAAGATAATTCCTCAGTCATGGACCCATAACCTCGCGTAGTCCACACTGCTCAACGTCATGAATATTCCTCACTTCGGAAGGCACTAAGAAGTGAATGCATGTGTCAAGATATTGTTGTCCTATTACCACAATGAATACTTGTGTTTAAACCACCATATCACAGTGGATCTGACATTGATCAATCGGATCACAGGGATAAGTATGCAAGGACCTGACCCACATGATTTTTACCCCAGAAAAACAATGGATTGCACTCTCACACAAAGGATCAAGGACACCTACAATGATGTCTAGAAGGGAACGCGAGGCTACAAGGTAGCTTCTATCCAGAGTGATGCAGTGCACCTAACTTGTCAATTGATAGCAGGAAATTTAGTTTGTAAGAACCGACCGACCCAAGTGACTGGTTTTGTAGTCGACCTCATAGTAAAGTGTGCGGAGGGCCTACAAATTAATTGGGTGAAGTACCTCATGAACCAGTTGGAACTGGACTGCAGGGAATCATAAGATCAAGGATACAAGTTCCACTTTAGTTGGATTCTAATCTTGATTGCTTTCATCGCATGGGAGATGCCGGAAGGTGCGACCTTCCCGAAAATCAAGCCCTTTGAACCTCTGGCTGTGAAGTTCAGTACACTATGGTATTCCAGTGACATGAACAAGCAATGACAGTCAAATGTCATATTCCACACATATTACAATCATCTGAAGTTAGTTATCCAGTCTGAGCCTTGTATCACGTCAAATATTCTCCACCGGTTTCATCCTTTAATGAAATTCAATGTAGACTTACATTTCATTTATATTACAACACATGTTGATGAGCACAAGAAACAAATTCAATATTACTACAAGATGATAGAGGAAGAATTAGAAGAAATCACCAAGGATTGGTCAGAGAACCTCCTCATTCCAATAGACCCTGTGGAGGTATCCAAGTTAGACAGTCCAGAAACTGCATTGGATACACCCAGACCTAGCAAGATAAAGAATACCAGAGAGGTCCATGATTCAGATAGAACATCCATGAAGACTGCTTCCATATCAATAGAGAAAGGAGGATACGATGGAGAGATAGATGGTGTCGAAGTTGAATAGAATAAAGGTGAGGTTACATCGCCTAAAGATGAGGAGGATCCCTCGAAGAAAAGGAAGGTTTCACTCTCGGAAGAAAGTGAAATCAACCATGATCAAAATGCAGACCATCCTCACCTTTGACGACTTTGATTTCATCATAGCAGCCCTGAATGATGCTTCGTTGGACATAGAAGAGAAGCAAGAAGCTAAGAAGGAGGATGTGTTCCATCATATTAAGGACGAGCTCCAAGGAGTGCAATAGGCACTAGAATCCAGTCGCCCAGTCTCCACTTCACCTTTGTCAGCAGGAACATCAGAATTGGGATGTGAGCCAGATCAACTCCACTGCGTCATTGATACAGTTGAATCTCACCTTCGACGAGCTCATGAAGAAACAATGCAAGCTACCCAGGATTTGGCACAAGTATAGGGAGGCCTTATAGAACAACGCAGTACTGTAGAATGGGAAAATATTACTCTGTAAGTGAAGTGGGATGAAGAAAAATCACAACTGTAGCAAAGAAAGGAATAGTTGCTCGCAGAGCAACTTGAAGTAAAGGAAATGGTTTACATATCACTTCACTCTGTGACAGTCGTAGAAGTAAAGACTGAAGAGTGAGTTCCACAGTAGGTAGCACAACTTGAAGAAGTAATCCAGTAGCTCCAGCAACACATAGCAGACTTGGAGCTCTGCACTGTGCTTGAGACCCCTCAAGATGTAAGAGACCAAAGGGAAGCAACTTCCTACAGCTATTATCCACAATTTTGGTCATTGTGATGATGTCATGATGATGTTATGATGATGGAAAATCGATCTCTTCACTAAGAACACTTTCCCGAAAGAAGTTACATTTGTCTGCTTCCAGAAATCATGCTTTTAAGGGATGTTTGCAGGCTACCCATGTATCTGCCTGCGAGAATGCCTGATTCTCGTAGGCTGCATTAAGCTAGGGTGTGAATGGTTTGCACTGTAACTAATAGCCAGGGTGTGAACATGTTCTAAAGGGAGGAAAAAAGATAAAATCTCGAACCTTCTAGAAGGGAATCTTCTAGAGACATGAGTTGGCTTCGAATGGTTATTCAGGTGCTGGCATTCCAGATATCTTTGGATCATTTCCTATCCAAGTAACTAATATATCTTCTCCTATATATTGAAGAGATTTCTCATGGAAAGGGTTAAGAAGAATAAGCAGCAAGCTAGCAAGAGATTGATTGGAGAACTAGTGCAAGACTGTATGGAGGACTGATGCTACAACAGCTAGAGACAACAACAAGGTCATCACAAGTGGTTGATTTTCTTCATGCATGAGAAAGTGTGTGTGTCAGGGCTAGGAGCCATCGAAAGGAGACCTACGACATCAAGGCTCAGGTTGTAAGTTTCACTTTCAATTGATTCAATACAGTAATATGTCCCTTTCCCATAAAGATGATGTCACTTTATTACATAACTCCTTGATCATATGTATAGACTAGCTATTGAATATATTAATCTGCCTTTACTTTGATTGGTTTGTACTGTTGTGATCTGAACGAAAGAAGAGCGTTGGAGCAAAGCTTGGAACAACAGAGACCTAAGGAAAGCATTCATAAGGTATGTCCATGATCCTCGTCTCTTAGTTCATTCAATAGTCTAGATCTAGGGAAAGTGTATTATTCTGTCCTATTTTGTTCTAGATCCAGGTGGATCTAGGGAGATCGGTTTGTGTCCGCACTCACGGATTTATCCTATAACAAAATTGGCGACTCCGCTGGGGATCTATTCCCTTTTTCTTTATGGTTTTTGAATTTTCTGTGGCCATTTGCTCGGTTTGCATTTTTATCCTTTTTTGTCATGTCTGAGTCCTCAGGATATCCTGAGAGACCTTCTGGGTCTATAAGCCAACTTGAATTTTGCTTGCATTTTCAAATTTTTCATTATCTTCAGGAGTTCTCGCACTGTGTGCATTGAAAGCCTGCGAGAACCAGTTAAGTTTGCACCCTGCATATAGGGTCCAGTGCGAACCCCTCGCATCTTGCTCCACAGTGGCCTGCGAGAACACTATCTTCTCGCACTGTATAACACTGCTAGCCTGGGAGCAAATTTTTGAAAATTTTGGAAATTGATTTTTGACTTTTTCAATTGCTCAGAACAGTTGAATTGTGTTTTTTTGGCTTATTGCATCATTGATTTATACATCTCTTGCCTTAGTTTTCTTGCTGGAACAAATTTAGGGTTTCTAGGTCTTTCTTGCCCTTGGTAGCTTAGCTTTCGTTTCTTGGCTCCGTTTGGCATTTTCTTTCTCTTTGACTTCTGGAGTTGAATGTGTTTGATTGACTGAGAACCAGTGATTGGTAGAGAGTCAAGTGCTTTATGTTTCTCACTTGCTTGGTGGTTTGGAAGGACATTTTTCGTTTGCATTGAGGAACTCATTGGTTTGCTTCTTGTTTTTACTTTCGTTGAAAGAATTGATTGGGTTGTTTGTTTGAGTCTTTATGATTTGGTTTTCTTCTCTCATCAATTAGAGTTCTTCTTGGAAAGTGAACCATAAGTTTTCTTTCAAGATTTTTGTTTTTGTCATTTTGAAAACATTGAAAAATCAAATTTTAGAGCTTATTGAAGTATTTGAAAGAGACATATAGACATTGTTCATTGATATATGATTGTTGGCATTGACATCTGAAAGGAAATTGAGCATTGCATTTGCATTATAGTATTGAGATTGATTCGGAAAATGTTCTCTCTCTCCCATAACTAGGATTCATGGAATGAAAAGGATTATATTTCATCATTATCCTCGCATTATTTGGGTCATAGTCATACATCACGAGTTTCACTTCCATTACCTTTGAGTAAACAACAGCTTTTACAAACATTGTGTAATATTAAAATTGATCTAGTAACTCTTCTCTAGGGCTCTTTTACACCAACATTTAGCTATGCTAGTGCTTTGGAGTAGGAAGAGAGATACAATCTCCAAAATCTCAAAAACACACAATAGAATCTTGAGTTAGGGAGTGTTAAATTCCATTGACAACATATTGTCCTGGGACGCCCTTCTAACACAAGGGTCAAGTACTAGGTCGCATTGGTGTTGGCAGAGTTACTAACCCTGCTTTGTTGACATCGGTGTAGAGATTGCATGTATTACGGGGATCACTCCGAGGTATACCCACAATTATGAGTGGAATCCTTTGAGTTGGTTTTGGGCTTGATACCTCGCCCTTGCATGTGGATCGGACTGACGACTGTTCCCCCAGGCTGTACTGTTGTTTGTGGTGACCTTAGCGACCTATCTCTCTAGGTTCTTACCCAAGGTGACTGTGGAGGGGAAAGTCTTCACGGTACGTGGAATTGATGTTGATCAAACTCACTCGGGCTCCTTGGAGGGTATACCCACGATTATGTGTGGGAGCTTGCACCAGGGCGTAAGTCTGTTAAGCAGGTCGTCAACGTAATTTTTCCACCTTAGCCCCGCCCCTTCTCGTCTCGTTGTTACGATGTTGGATTTCATCACCAACTAGTGGCTTCGATATTAGAAGTTATTGATTGCTTGGTGATTGCTTCTAGATTTTGTTTACTAGTGTGTGTTGTTTGTTTCTCGAAGTTGACCATCGGATTTTCGTTGCGGAGTTTGTTACTTGTTTACAATTGCTCCCCCACGACGTTCACATAGGATGCAAGGTTTATCCCTGGAACATCTGGACGTTTCAAAACCCTTGCATACAACAACACCTGAGGGCACCCATGAGGACTCTCCTCGTTAGGGTGTAATCCCTCTTGTTACTCTACCACACGTGGACATAAGTGAAGTCCAAGACGTTTCTACACCACCTCCACAAGTAGAACACACTGATCCTCCAGGTGATTTTTGAATTACCAATACTATAGAGGACTATCGTATTCGTCGTGGTGAACGACCTATTGGACGCGTAAATCCTTCTGAAGAAACCACTGTTACATCTTCTGAATCAACTGTTGGGCCTTCTCACGGTGTAGTAGGCCAATATCCTTTTTGGTCCGGTAATTTCCATCTAGTTATTTTCGGTACAGAGTCATCCCCTGTTTACGAAATCAACCCTCTTATGTCTCCTGAGACAGAGACTACACCCGAGACTACCACTTATTGTTTTGTTCTTCCTCTCGAGATGGCCCATCTTGCGGATACTACGAGTGTCCAAACCGAAATTACTGCAACTACTCTTCCGCCTATCAATACCCAATGAATGTCTGAGGCTAATCCAAATTTACCCCTTGGTTACCATGCATTGAATCCTTTGTTGAATTTTTCCCATCCAACACCTCTGCAAACCCCAGCCGTTTCTCCAGGTGGTCCTCCGTTTCCTGGGAATTCTATTCCCGGCTTCATTCCGACACTCCCTCAGTTTCCTACTGGTAATCCTAATCTTAGTGGCACTATCCCGACTGTTGCACCCAACTTACAGATTCCCATTGGTGGACAGGGTGGTACATTTCCTTTTCCTTTTCCCGGAAACAACACAGTTGGCACGCAACCTACGGTTAGCACACAACTTCCGGGTGGAACTATACCTGCTATAGGGGGACCAACTTCACCTTTTGGGAAAAAACATACCTCCTGACTTGGCCCAGTATTGGACTCAAATTTTACAAAACTTTCCTCAGAGTGCTGGGGGGCAGCAAGCTGTCCCTACAGTGGCTCAACCTTATCTAGGGGTAACTAATCCTATTTGGGGTTCGGGTTAGACTACTCAACCTCAGGTCCCTACTCAAACTCAAGGTCATAATCCTTGGGGTTACTATCCTATCCAGCCACCACCGAATCAGCAAGGGCCTTCCCTCTATGGACAGTCTGCTTACGGTCCTACTGGTTTGCCGACAGGGCTTCCACCCCAAAGTCACCAGTACCCACAAGTGAATCGGCAGTTGCCTTTTCTTTCTACCTTGGATTTGCTGGATTTGTCTAGGATTCTCAATGATCCTATTCGTCACTCTCCCCAATGGCCTGTTATCCCTGCTAAGCTTCCATCGGACATTCCAAAATTCGATGGCAAGGTGGGAGAGGACCCAAATAATCATGTCATGAATTTTCATTTATGGTGTTTGTACAATTCGCTGATGGATGACTCCATTCGTCTACGTCTTTTTCAACGAACCCTTACCGGTTCGGCGACGAAGTGGTATATTGAATTACCATGAGGTTTCTTTTCGGATTTCAACACCCTCGCTATGGATTTTCTCACACACTACCAGTTATCGATCCGTTACGATACTGGGACGAAGATTTTAACTTCCTTCAAACAAAGTTCAAGCACTCATATATCTGATCATATTCATGAGTGGCGAAGGAGGCGACGTCTCATTAAACTTGAGCTTCTCGATAAGTTACTGGCAGAATGATTTACAAAATCTTTTGTGAACAAAATTGGTAAATACATTGCTATGGGCGGTGTTGTTACAGAAGAACAGACTATAAGTCGGGCTCAGTATCTTGATCTCATTTATTCACAAACGAGAACTCTTTATGACTTATTACCTGATTTTCCTCGTCCTGGTACTTCCAGCACTTCAACTGCTCCAGCTGCCTCGCATGCAGCTAATGGTGTGATTGGTACTGCTCATACCCACTCACATTCAGTTTCAAGTACAACCCCTAAATCCAATTCTTCTAATGTTCAAAATGCTCTGTCTCCTGCTCCTCCCGTCGGTAAAACTTCTGAAGTGAACGCTGTTCAATCTACACCGACCGGTAAAAATAAATCAAAGAAAGGGAGAGGCAAGAATAAGGAGAGTAAAAATAATAATCAAAATGAGCAAACTAAAACCCCTCCTGTTGACGATCGGGATAAGCGCAAACCACGTTATCCTTGCCTTATCTGTGGTGACGATCACTACACAAAGGATTGTCCTAGACGTGCCGAGGTTAATAAGTTTCTTCAAGGAATGCCCAAACCCTCTACGCCGACAGTCTTGTCCCAACCCTTCCCATCTCAGCAACAGGCCTCTTTGGTTATTCATGACCAACCTTCTACGTCTACAACATCATATGTTTTGATGTGCACCAGTGATTCTAAGAACAATGACGTTGCCATCGTAACTAGAGCCAAAGACTATTCTCCTTCTAAGGATAAGGTTGACGATTTACCCCCTGATTTGGTACAACTCTCTCCGCCAAATCCACCTACGAATGGTCCTCTTCATCTCGAAATACCGAGCCTTGATACAGTCCTACAACCCCCAAAAGGTGTCGTTAAGAAATCGACATTCAATCCTTATGCTCGTGCTGCCTAGAACTATAGCATTGTCGAAGATCTGGCCCAAGCACCTTCAACGATGTCTGCCCTTGAAGTCCTTCAGTCTTGTCCTGCGCAACGAAGGGCTCTGTTGAAAGCCATAGGTGGAATCAATCCTATAGATACGAATTTGATAGTCTTTGACTTGGAAGACCATGTTCCAAGGTTACCCCCACAACTTGCTTTTCAGATACAAGTTATTGTCTCCGACAAGAGCATCTGTCGAACTGTTATTGATGAGGGTGCCTCTACGTGTGTAATGTCTCTTACTTGTTGGAAAGCCATTGGCTCTCCTCCGTTAACTGAATCACAAAATACTTTGAAAGCCTTCAATGGCTCAAGTTTTAGGCCTTATGGTGTTCTTCCATCGTTGCCAGTTACTCTCGAAGGTAAGACAGTCCAAGTTGAAGTGGAAGTTTTTGATGCTCCCCTAGATTATAATCTTCTTCTTGGCCGTAGCTAGGTAGATTCTATGCAAGCTGTTGTGTCAACATTGTTCCGTGTAGTCCATTTTCCCCATCAATGAAAGATCGTTACGGTCGATCAAATTTCCTTCTTTAATTCCGATACTCGCACTGGAAACATGTCGTTTATAGCTAAAACCCCACCGGGTTACAAGAATGTTGGAGTCGGTCTTTTAAAAGACTCTTCGTTAATGGGTACTTTTCCCATACCACCACCACCCGATATTCTACGCCCGTCAGTTGCTTCAATTAATATGATCTCCACCATTCCTTATGAACTTCCAGTGTCTTTTGACCCTTGGATAGTCCCTGATCCAGGAGATCATCCTCGTTTCGGCGACGTTATGCCGTTAAGTCCGATTGAGTGTGCTTATCACGCGATTCAATCGACAACACCTTCTCCACCCTCTCTTGAGGAGTTGTCTCCCGATACTTTCCATGTCATCTTCCCCACTGACGAGATGATCATTTCTGTCATGGTCGATACACCTTGGGACGATGGGCATCATCGTTCCATACTGTTTCTGGAACAACACACTCTCGAGAATTATCAGTGGTTTTCGACTCCGTCGACCGTTGTTGTCATAACGACCGTTCCCGGATCTACACGTGATGTATTTGTAGAAGGGAACCTCAACAATATCTCTCCCACGATCCCCATTGATATTTCAGTTAAACTTGGGATAGTTGAAAATGTTCACATTGGAGCTTCGTGTTCTCCCAAGGAAATTGTCACCTATACTGCGTTGTTCAAAGAATTTCGTGATATCTTTGCCTGGAGTTACGAAGAGATGCTAGGTATCGACCCTACTATTGTTGTTCATGAAATTAAGACATACCCCGGAGTTAAACCAGTCCGGCAGCGCCTACGTCCTGTCCATCCACGTAAAGAGATGGCTATCAAACTCGAAGTTGAAAAACTTCTCAAAGCCGGTTTTATTTATCCCGTGGCATTGACAGAATGGGTTTCCAACCCAGTACTGATTGATAAGAAAGGTGGTAGTATACGCGTTTGTGTTGATTATCAGGATATCAAGAAATCTTGTCTAAAGGACAATTTTCCAACCCCTTTCGTTGACCAGATCGTCGATGACTGTGACAGCAGTGAAATCTTTTCCCTCATGGATGGATTTTCTGGCTATAATCAAATCAATATCACTCCTGAGGACCAACATAAAACGGCTTTTATTTGTCCTTGGGGTACTTTCACCTACAGAAAACTTCCTTTCGGTCTAAAGAACGCAGGTGCTACATTCCAACGTGTTATGTCTTACGCATTTCACGATATCAAGCATATCGTTCAACCTTATTTGGACGATTTGCCGGCTCATTCTTTACGTCGAGTCGATCACCCTAATCATCTCCGAGCAATTTTCGTTCGTTGTCGGTTCTATCACATTCGCCTGAATCCTCACAAATGTGTCTTCTGTGTAGAATCCGGTCGTCTCCTTGGTTTCATTGTTTCACGTCAGGGGATCCGGGTAGATCCTATTAAGGTTGAGGTGATTCTTAATCTCCCTCCTCCTTCTTCGCTGTGCCAGTTACAAAGTTTGCAGGGGAAAACAAACTTTCTTCGTCGTTTCATTCCAAATTACGCCAATATTACTCGTGGTTTCACACGTCTTCTAAAGAAAGGTTCAGAGTTTGTCTGGGATAAGGTTGCTGACAATGCTTTTGAATCTTTAAAATTGTCCCTCACGAAAGCTCCTCTTCTTTTCCCTCCGGATTATAGTCGAGATTACTTTCTTTATCTAGCTGCTTCTGAGTATACTATCGGCATGGTCCTCATTCAGGAGGATGATAACCACAATGAACATGTTATCTATTACTTGAGTAGAAGTTTATCATCCACGAAAATCAAGTACCAACATGTTGAGAAGCTGTCTTTGGCTGTTGTTCAAGCAGTTCAACGTTTTCGTCATTATATTCTCTCCAGGAAAACTACAGTGATTTCACACTGTAACCCCATGCAACATATATTGACACATCAATTGCTGGGGGGCAAGTACTCCAAGTGGATTTTTATTCTCCAGGAGTTCGATTTGGAATTCGATCACGCCACATCGAAGAAATCCCTAGTTTTCGCTGAGTTAATTTGTGATTTTCCCCACACTGCCACGAAAAAAGTAGCAGTTGATTCGTTACCCGACGAGTCACTTTTCCTTATCAGTACCGATGATATTTGGTACAGAGATATCATTATATATCTCCAAACTCAAACTTTCCGGCCTGCTTTGTCTAGTGCTGAACGACGTCGCGTCCGTTATCAAGCACGTCATTATATTATCCTCGACGATACTCTTTACCGTCGAAGCAACGACTCTGTCTTTCAGCATTGGTTGACTTTTGAAGAAGCTGAGAAAGATTTGAATGACTACCATTCAGGAGCATGTGGTGGTCATATGTCTGGGTATGCTACTGCCCAGAAGATCTTACGTGCAGGTTACTTTTGGCCTTCCTTGTTCAAGGACTGCATTACTGCTGTTCAGAAGTGTCATGCCTGCCAGACCTACAATCAAAAGATTCGGTTGCATCCTGCTCCCCTTCATCCTGTAGTCTCAGTTGGTCCTTTTGCTAAATGGGGCATTGATTTCATGACATGTCACCCTCACTCGGCCGGGGGCATGGTTATATTATTGTAGTTGTTGATTATTTTACTAAGTGGGCCGAAGCGATGCCGACATTCGAAAATACTGGGAAGACTGCAACTTTATTCCTTTTCAACCATGTCATCACTCATTTTGGTGTTCCTCAGGCTATCATTACCGATCACGGTAGTCATTTTAGGAATTACATGATGTCTAAACTTACAGAGAAGTTGGGCCTTCACCATGATAGCTCAACACCCTATTATCCACAGGCCAATGGCTAGGTCAAAGCCATCAATATGGTTCTTATAACTATGATTCGACGGATGATAGGGATCCATAAAACTAGCTGGCACATGATGTTATTTTCGGCATTGTGGGCATATAAGACATCTGTTAAATCTACCACAGGATTTACACCTTTTCGATTAGTTTATGGCATGGAAGCCATTCTGCCAATAGAATGTGAAATACAGTCTTTGAAGCTAGTTGTAGAACTCTTGCCTAATACTTCTACTGAGGAGGAACGTCTGTTGTATTTGATGCGATTAGACGAGACTTGCCGTGATGATACTCTTGTAATAGAAGCCCAGAAGAAACGCGTTAAGGCACAGTATGACAAGCATGTCAAACCTCGTGTCTTCTCTGAAGGAGATCTTGTTCTTCTATATGAACAAGATAAAGATGTCTTGGGAGCTGGGAAATTCGAACCAATGTGGCGTGGGCCTTACATTGTTAGCAAAGTTTTGGAAAAAGGAGCGTATGAGCTAGTTGATTATGATGGTGTACCTTTGAGTGAACCCAGAAATGGGTTGTACTTAAAGAAGTACTATGCATGAGTCATCCGTGCACTAGTACTTGTATTTTATGTATCATACTGCGTGTGTGTGTTACTTTAGTTTTTATTTTGATGTTATCTGGTCTCTACCCTTACGTGACGTTGTGTTTGATTTCCAGATGTCAGAGTATTCGCTACCTTATATTGGCTTCGCTGATGGAGCTAGCCGTAGTACTCGAAACTTAGCTTCCGCTGCATGGGAAATCTATGCCCCGACAAACAAACTCATATCTCTACGAGGTATATGTCTTGGCCGAGCAACCAACAACATCGCAGAGTATAGCGTCGTTGTTGAATTATTGGTGGATGCTATCTCTCTTGGAATTTGTCATTTGGTTGTGCGACTCGACTCGCAGCTGGTAGTATTACAGCTCAGTAATGTATATTCTATTCGAAGTCCTACTTTATTAAGGGTATATTTGCGGATTCGCCTCTTGGAACGACATTTTGATTATATTGAATATCAACACATTCCTAGATGTCTTAATACATTGACAGATGCCTTAGCTAATTATGTATTGGACAGACATTTAAATCACTTATAAATCAAACACATTAAAAGGTACACAATGTAAAGTAAGCCGGTAGAAGCCATGTATATATATATAACGATCAAAGTTTGTTTTTACAAAATGTGTCCGAAGACCAAAATATCAAAATTGAAGCCTATGGCTTCTACATAATGACATCAATGATGTTCACGATAGCACACTAATGTCCTAGCAACTCTGCGGAGAAAGCAAACCATAGAGGCAGAGACTCCCACAGTGTGACGCTGATCGCATCGTGGAATCTCCTCCAGAGTCATATCTAGAACGTCTGCCATCAGACCCTCTAAGTTCTTCTCCACTGTCAGATAGTCCTCGGCGTATCGTGGAACTGCTAGTGCAGTCTCTCCTCATCTCTGGATAGGAGAAATGCCAGTAGTTCTGTATGGTCCAACGTATTTGTTATCAATAAGTATTTGAGGTTAGTCTTCGGGTAAATCTATAAAAACAAAAACATTTAAATATAGTTAAAAATCCAAAAAACATTTAAAAACTTAAAAAAATTGTGTACTTCTTACCGAGGTCTCCCCACTGTGCATCTTCAGGAAGTGCAAGATCTGGATCTCCTCTAAAGTCCAGCCCAACGTAGGCATAGTCGTCCACCATTAGCATCTGAGTGTGCAACCAGTCGAAGAAAACATTGTCATATTTGACAATAGGACCTGCCACATGTCGGGCCATGAGCCGACACCACCGTAACATCCTCGGATCTCTGGGACCAGGAATATCCCACTAAGCCTATAGACGGAATACCGGGACTCTCTCCAGGAAGAAGGACACTAACAGAGACCCATAACCAAACTGCTTCAACTCTCCATGCCTGCACTTAGTCAACTGTTTCTTGAGATTACGTAATACTGCGTCAGCCCAGTTGAATACTCAGGGCTCAGTACACTCGATGGCATACTGGAAGTATATCTTTAGATCCATATGTGGAGCAACACTTCCTTCCATTCGAGCAATGGTAAAGAGAATGGTATGGATATTCAAATCAGTAACTCCCCAAATGGCCACTTTCCCTTTCTGTCTCTCTGCCTCAGGAACATAATACTAGTTACAATACTCGCTCATTTTCAACCCACCTCTTCTGCTGCCAGACAAACTGACATATGATCCACGTATGGATAATCCAGTCAAGAAATAGATATCCTCGATATCAATGGTCAGTGTATGAGCTCCCACGATGAAGACTTGTTGGTCCGGATCCCACATTCGGACTAAGTATTCCAACAATCAAACTTGGGCTCTCATGCCCGGGATGCAGAAATACTTTAAGAGACCACAGTCTCTTAGTGTAGCTATGGTTGGAGGATTGTTTTCCGCATTGGCATTATCCTCCTCATGCTCTCGTTCCCGCCACTCTAACACCATGATTGTGGCTAGCAACCTGCATAAAAACAACACACAAACATAGTGAGTGATCTTATTCATGAGGAAAATTATTGCAATTGGCTAAACGTTACACAAATTTTTGGATTTTGCRYTGTTCGCAGGTGGCCTRCTTYRCACAGTRCGAACTTCTCGYAGGTGGCCCATGGCCCACCTGCGAGAATGGGTCATTYTYGCAGGTCCYGTATGGGCCACYTGYGAGAATGCTCCCAAGYGCATAGGGTTTAAAAAATTGAATTAAAACTTGACTWTTAACCAATAAAAACATAATTTTGAACCATGAAAAGATGAGGGATGARGCACTTACCAAAATATAGCYGAYGGCACGTCAAATGGTCTCCCKTAGCTCYTGGAATTYGACACTGAAGATAGAGGGTAAATGAGGGTTTTTTGGCACTCAAAGGGTAAAATGTGAAAACTGTATGGTAAATTTTGTTATTTGTTCATTTTATTACTTTTTACAATATCAAAAGTGGKTTTTTTATGTTTATTCTTTATTTAACCCTAATCACTAATGTAAAAATGAGTGAAATGATTGACAGGTGCAAATATGGATGATTATGGGCAGAATTTTTACTTGGTGTGGTGTGATTTTGATTGTTTGTTATGGTTTTGACATAAAACCTCGAGCGCCTTTTATCCATTCTTGCGCTTGCGAAAAACATAAGAACGTGATCGAGCGTTGTTTTATCTCTTTTCCAGGCTCGCTGTGGTTACACGAAAAAGGAACCCCCCTGGAGTTATCTTTAAGCTCTTTTCAGACTCTCTAAACATGAAAAGATTGCTGAGCGATCTTTCTATTTTCACGCTCATTAAAGTATTTGAAGTTACGCGTCCTTCGAGCGATAGTTTAACCCTTTTTCGGTCTCGTTGGACTATTGTACGAAAAAGGAACTGAGAGAGTTCTCTTTTAAGTGTTTTTCCAAACTCTATAATCTTGAAAAACCTTTGAGTTTACTATCTCTGGACTCGTTAAACAAACATTGAAAGACCTGTGATGGGACCGAACCACTCCTTCCTAGGGTTCATTAAAAATACTCCGAGGGACTCATTCGAAGGATGAGCTTATATCAACAAGCATATGTGATCCTCTTCAAGCTTGCGTAAAAATAAAGAGGTACTTGCCAGAAATGGTGGGGGAAAATTTGGGAAAAGGATATGGTTCAACTTTGTATTGATTGGCAGTAAGTGTCGCTCTTGAACATGACACCCCCTATTCATCATTTGAAGCCAGTTTGGGAAATCCATTTGTCTCTCATTCGATTTAATAACAAGGTATTTCCGTGTGTCATCTTTGAGTCAATGCTGTCGAATCACTGGTTGTGTCATTCATATGTTCAAGAGTTGTCCGTCTGAAACCTCTATTTGAGTCGACCATCTGCAGTTATCCATTCATTCCGTGCCGGCCTTCCCTGTGTCCAAAGTTCAAATTTCTACATGCTCTGTTTCACCTTCAAACTATGTTACTCATTTCGTGTCATTGATGGGGGATACATCAAGGCCCTCCTGTGACGTGTTTTGTTCCGTCGACTTCAGCACATTATCTGGAATCAAGACTTAGAAATTATTCAGTACCTTGGAGCTTGCATGCCTCAATGGCGAGTTTCCTCACTTTCGACAATGGGTTTACATCATTGGCCCTTGATCGAAAGATTCCCTCGGTTGTTTGACATCAACTCATTTATTCACAGTCGATGGATTGTACTATAGTACCTTGGGAGTCATTGACATCAATGGTGATTTCCCTCGCACTTGTTAATGGTTACATCAATGACCGATAATCAAGTGGTTTCTACCATGTTCGACTTTGACACATGTAATCACATGGTCAGATTCGTACTTAGGGCGATGAGATTGAAGACCTTGGATATTGTCTTTATGATCCAGGTTGCGATGGAGTATGTATAATTTGTGACACATAGATCCACTGTGTAAGTTTCGTGGCTATGTCGTCTTGATTGAAAATTTGTCGCATAGATCCACAGTGGATTCGGGTGGCTATGCTATATTATGACTGCATGGATCCACAATGTATGATTGGTGGCCATGACCTTTGTTTATGATGTCATCAGTCTATTATCTGAGTATGGGAATGCCTACCTCAGGAATTGGTATACATGATATTTTGTTGATGCTTGGATGTTTGCAGGTTTCCGATTAGATGTGCTCTTGGTTCTTGACACACACATGCAACTTACAAAGTCTACCGACTGTCACTAGTTCCACTCTCAGAATTTGGGGGGCATTCTGTTATCCACAATTTTGGTCATTGTGATGATGTCATGATGATGTTATGATGATGGAAAATCAAGCTCTTCACTAAGAACACTTTCCTGAAAGAAGTTACATTTGTCTGCTTCCAGAAATCATGCTTTTAAGGGATGTTCGCAGGCTACCCATGTATCTGCCTGCGAGAATGCCTGATTCTCGCAGGATGCATTAAGATGGGGTGTGAATAGTTCACACTATAACTAATAGACAGGGTGAGAACATGTTCTAAAGGGAGGAAAAAATATAAAATATCGAACCTTCTAGAAGGGAATCTTCTAGAGACATGAGTTGGCTTCGAATGGTTATTCAGGTGCTGGCATTCCAGATATCTTGGGATAATTTCCTATCCAAGTAACTAATCTATATTCTCCTATATATTGAAGAGATTGCTCATGGAAAGGGTTAAGAAGAATAAGTAGCAAGCTAGCAAGAGATTTATTGGAGAACTAGTGCAAGACTGTATGGAGGACTAATGCTACAACAACTAGAGACAATAGCAAGGTCATCACAAGTGGTTGATTTTCTTCATGCATGAGCAAGTGTGTGTGTCAGAGCTAGGATCCATCGAAAGGAGACCTACGACATCAAGGCTCGGGTTGTAAGTTTCACTTTCAATTAATTCAATACAGTAATATGTCCCTTTCCCATAAAGATGATGTCACTTTATTACATAACTCCTTTATCATATGTATAGACTAGATATTGAATATATTAATCTTCCTTTACTTCGATTGGTTTGTACTGTTGTGATATGAATGGAACAAGAGCATTGGAGCAAAGCTTGGAACAATAGAGACCTAAGGAAAGCGTTCATAAGGTATGTCCATGATCCTCGTCTCTTAGTTCATTCAATAGTCTAGATCTAGGGAAAGTGTATTATTCTGTCCTATTTTGTTCTAGATCCAAGTGGATCTAGGGAGATCGGTTTGTGTCCACACTCACAGATTTATTCTATAACAACAATGCAATTGACAGACTAAAATCTCTTGCCTTGGAGTGCAAGAAACTGAGTAACCGTAGCACCCAAAAATATGAGAACCTCATCGAGAATCCAGAGTTACAAGCATTAGAGTCACAACTCAAGGAAGCAAAGCAGCATGCAGACACACTACAGGCATAGCTGAAGGCCTTGTCAGTCGTGGAAAGAATGAAGTGGTCTCAAGAGAAACGTACCACCCAACAACAGATCCATACGATTCAAAACAGAGTGATGGAAGTTACTCAATAGCTTCAACCAGTGCAAGATAAGGCATGCCAATTATTCACAGAGGTTGAAAGTTGAGGAGCAGAGCTAGAACAAGTTGTCATCGCAATAGAATAACGCCTAGAAGGGCCCATGAATGACACAATGATCTAGGAGTTCACCAAACAAGAGGCCCTTAACCACATTTTGGGAGATTCTTGGTCATAGTGACCTATTTTGGGACTTCAACAGCTTGTCGAAGGAGGAGCGCAAGATGAAGCAGAGCTCAAGGGATCTCGACCCACTTTTGGGTCCTTTTTGGGTTTTTGGGATTATGTAACAAGATTGGGATGTTGGCCCATGGGTTTACCCATGCTTAGGCCTATTTTGTAATTTATAAATAAATATATAGACATATATAGGCATCTATGTGATGTATTCTAAGTGAAAGTAGGGTTTTGTAAGTACTTTTTGCATGACTATGAGAGACTTCCAGAGCTAAGTGCAAGTGGTTGTAATAGATGGTGGAAGGCTTTGTGCTGTAACACAAGGAAGAAGGATCTAGCGAGCTAGGTAGATATTTTGTCCTATGCGGAGTAGGGTTTTTATGGCTCTGTGCTTGTAACTAATTGACTGAAGATAATAAAGAAGAAGATTTGGTGGACATAGCCCCCGGGTGGGGGTGAACCACGTAAACACTGTGTTTTCTTGCTTTGTGCTTGTCTAGATATGTTTATATCTTCTTTTTCCAAGTGCTTAGAGACGATTAGATAGGTACACTTATGCTTAGTGCTAATGATGTATGAGAATATTAGATCTGATCTATATCAATGTGATGAGTTCTTGATCTGTTAGATCTAACCTATCTATTGATTTTAAGTGCTTAAATGCGTTATATCATTGTGAATGCTGCAAAGCCTTATTTTATTAGCAAAGTGATTATTGATTGTATATTGAGGAACTGACAGTGCTAAGTGCTTTATTAAGTATTATAATCATATATCTTTGTCCCAACTAAGGTTGCAGACACTTGAGTCTTGCAACCACCCCTGCCTCTACCTCGGGTGAGACTTCATCTACTTCCCAGGTGTTGCCGAATGCACCAGTAGTTAGGGATTTGTTGGTGTGTTGTTGTAACTTTGAACCCTCAGTCTGCCCCTGTGCCAACAAATGGTTCCATTTCTAGGACCTGAAACTATGATTGGTGGGAACTGAGAAATAAGAAGCTCTGTGCAAAAATTCATCCTGAAATTGTGAAATCTCTGTGCATAGATCTGTGCCCTAGTGCATAGTATTATACTTGACTTATAAAGCTCTGTGCTAAAATAAAGAAGCCCGATCTAAAGAAAAGAGGTTGGATCTGAAGAAAAGGATAAAGATCTGAAATCTTTGTGCTCTAAGAAAGGAAAAAGTGAGAATTTCTGATTAAAAGAGGTAAGATCTGCAAGCTCTGTGCTCTGATAAAGGTAAGAATAGTTAAAATTTTTAGATCTGGAATCTTTGTGCTCTGTAGAAGTAAGATAAGTGGAAATTTTTGTTTCTAGAGTATGGATCTAGGTATGTTTAATAGAGTCTATCCTAGTTTGAAAACTAGGGTATTAATAGATGAAAGAAGATTTAATATTACTAGATCTGATAAGAATAGTGAAAGATATGTTATACCTATGCATAGAAAGAATGTTTGGACTAACAATTGTATGCAGGATCATAGAAAGAATTTATTGCAGGTTAGCTCCTATGATCCTAGCGTCCAGTACGAGAGAAGTTGGGGATCATTTAAAAGAAAGAGAGGATTAACCCTCTGTTATAGCTACAGAAAACTAGGACATCTTGCTAAGGCATGCCCTGGGAGAAGACCTGGTTGTCTTTGTTGCAAAGCTACGAACCATGAAGTGTTTGATTGCCCTAGAATGATTTCTAAGCTTGAAAGTATGAGCATAACACAAGAAAACCCTAAGGCAGATCCAAAAACTAAGGCTATAACAGAACCCTAGAAAGAATCAGAGAAGGAATTGCTACAGTTGAAATAAACCTTGAATGACTACCGACATGTTAGATTATCAGAGATCTTTAAAGACAAGGAATGCCTTGAAGCAAGAATAGGAGACTTCAACATTGGTTGTGTTCTAGATAAGGAACCGCAAGTGAATATCATGACAGAGAGAACTTGGGAAGCTATAGGAAGGTCTGCTATGATTCCTTCATTAGGAGGAATAGGGTTATTCAGAGGAAAACTGGTAAACAAATGTGGAAATCTCACTCAGATATCTATGAATGCCAATGGAACTTCGACAGAAGAAGATTTTGAGGTTATTCAATTTATTGAGAAATTTGCCCCGTTTACCATGTTACGAGGGAAACCTTGGATTGAAAGAGATCAAGCTAGATGAAAAGAAGAAGAAGAAGTTTTGGAGCAGAAGAGACAAGAGTTAAAATATTTCATGACTAGAAGGATCACATACTTGATTGAAGAACAAGAGAATAGGTCAAAGCTACTTAACACTAGAGACCCTGATGTTGAAGCTACAAGAACATTAAAAGACTCACAGAAGACTGGAGTACCTAACTCAGATAAAGAAGAGGTGTTAATCCCAAATCCTAGGAAAGAATCTCAACATTGCACAGTGACTATGTCCAAAGACGATAAGAATCCGAATGGAAAAAGGACTACCAAGATGAAGCTCATTGGTGGGAAGGATAGAAAGCTAAGTAAGAAGAGAGATAAGTTTGAAAAGTTATAGAAGGTTCCAGAGGGAACATCGCAGACAAAAAAATTGCAGAATGGGAGCTTCATCAAGATATTAGAACAACGACACATGGCACTTCGCCATGGAAAGGAAATATAGTCATTGGGACCGATATATCCATTCGAATGCCACTCTGAATGGGTTAGAAAGAATTTATAGCTCGACATTAGACCATTGGACCATGCCATAACTTACATAACAAGAGTTAATGAGGCTTCATACCCGTTACAAGCGAACTGTTGCCGAGTTGCCTATTTATCCCATCGTGCCATGCACAGAGAACGCTTTTTCTAACCAAGAATTTGAGCCCGTAGACCAAGTGAATTTTATACAGTGATCATTTCCCTCTTGTTGTTTATTCTAGTGCAGTATCTGAGTTAATTGTGAACCCAATATTATTAATCCCGAGTGCGTATGTCCAATGAGCTCACCACAATTGAAGAATCAGTAACAAAAGTACTCCTCAACTTGATGACTGAAAGAGTCATGTCAGAGAGAGGACTATCTACCAGTATACAAGAATCATCAATGAGAGGACTGTCAGCCTCTTTGTCCATTTCTCGAGCCGAACCATCACAACTCTCAAATGAGAAGTGAAACAAGCACATAGATGATCTTGCAAATGCTATGTTTATTTCGAGCATTTTACACACCTATCTACCACCTCTGAACGGTGCAATAAATCGAGACAGTGTGCGTAGAGACTTTGAGTATGAATTGGTTACTGCATACCTCCCGAAGGGGATACACGTAGTTTGCGCAGATCAAGAAAAGATAACAACATTGAATTTTAGTGACTTCAACCTTGGCGACAGGAAGGTCTACATCATGCTTGCCCCACATAAGTACCTGACTAGGACAAAAGGAAACAATTCAAAGATAATTCCTCAGTCATGGACCCATAACCTCGCACAGTCCACACTGCTCAATGTCATGAAGATTCCTCACTTCGGAAGGCACCAATAAGTGAATGCATGCGTCAATTTGCTTTTGTCGTGCTACCACATCAGATACTTGTGTTTAAATCATCGTATCATAGTGGATTCAACATTGATCAATCAGATCACAAGGCTAAGTATGTATACAAGGACCTGACCCACATGATTTTTATCCCAGAAAAAAAATGGATTGTGCTCTCACACAAAGGATCAAGTACACCTATGGTGATGTCAAAAAGAGAATGTGAGGCTATAATGTATCTTCTATCCATAGCGGCGCAGTGCGCCTAGCCTGTCAATTGATCGCAGGAAATTTAGTCTGCAAGAACCGACCCACCCAAGTGATTGGTTTTGTAGTCGACCTCGCAGGAAAGTGCGTGGAGGGCCTACAAATGAATTGGGTGAAGTACCTCATGAACTAGTTGGAAATGGACTACAGGGAAGCACAAGATCAAGGATACGAGTTCCGCTTTAGTTGGCTTCTAATCTTGATTTCTTTCATCGCATGGGAGATGCCGGAAGGTGAAACCTTCCCAGACATTGAGCCCTTTGAACCTCTAGCCGCGAAGTTCAGTACACTATGGTATTCCAGTGACATGAACAAGTAATGGAAGTCAAATTTTGTATTCCACATATATTACAATCGGTTGAACTTAGCTATTGTTATTGGATAAACCGGTAGGTGTGGACACTAACTGATCTCCCTAGATCCACTTGGATCTAGAAAAAAACAAGATAGGACATGACTCTTTCTCTAAGTTGTAGTCATTGAATCTACTACCAAGAAGGAATGAGTGATGTACCTTTATATCACTTCCTTAGGTATCTGTTGTTCCTACTTCGCTTCAGTGCTCTTGTGAAATCAGGTCCAAGACAACACAAACCAACCAAAGTGAAGATAAAAAAATATATTCAATGTCAACCTATGCTTATGATCAAGGAGTTATGAAATAAAATAAGAGTGGTTTTATGGGAAATGGACATGACTTTGTATTATATTAAATGAAATTAGAAGATACAACTAGATTGCCTTGATGTCGCAAGCTTCCTTTCGATGATCCTTGGTTCCAACACACACACTTACTCTACACTTGCATGAAGAAGATCCAGTACAACTTGATAAACAAATAGAGTCTTCAAGCTTCAATCCAAACAGATTTCTTCACACAATTATTTCATCAATTCTTCATTCAATCTTTCTTAACCTCTTCCTTGAGAAACCTTTCATTATATAGGAGAATGAGATATGGTTAAAGGGATGAGGATGATCCCACTAAATTTAAGAAGTCAGTAGGATGGAAACCATGTGAATGCCAACTCATTTTCTATAAGATACCCTTCTAGAAACTTCGTAACTTCTTCTTCCTTTCAAGCTTCAAAACAGGTTCGCACCCTATCTATAGAGCAGACTACGAACACCTTGTAGGATAGGTATAGGGTTGCCTGCGAGAATCAAGATTCTCGCACCCTGTAACATAGTCAACCTATGAAATTATATTAAAAATATGTTATGTGGAAGAAGACAACAGTCTCTTTTCTCAGGCAAAAAGTCCTTATGAGAGCCTGAACACATAACTGTAGAGACATCACTAGAGTGACCAAAATAATGTGTAACAGAATTCCCCCGAAAGTATAAGGCTGGAACTTGTGACATCCGAAGTACTTTGTAAAATGTGTGTGTGTGTCAAAAACAAGGAGCGCACCTAATCAGAAACCTGTAAACAACCAAGCATCTGTAGAATATAATACCAATTCTAAGGTAGGAATGCCCATGATCATATCACAAATGAATGAAATCATAATTGTAGGCCATGGAAACTAATCATACACCGTGGATCCATGTCGCCAAAATGCTACATAGCCACTAGGAATACACTGTGGAGCTATGTTAGAAGACTCAAATTAAGACATAGCTATGTGACATACAAAGTGGATCTATGTGTCAATACAAATAATACATACTCCATCGCAGCCTGGATAAAAAATATGAGACCCAGGGTCTTCAATCCCGTCACCTGAAAGTACGAATCTAGCCATGTGATTACACGTGTTGAAGTCGAACATGGTAGAAACTACTTGATTATCGGTCATTGATGAAAACCATTAACAAGTGTGAGGGAAATCACCATTGATGTCAATGACCCCCAAGGTACCGAAGTACAATCCGAACAAATGTGAATGAATGAGATGAAGTCGAACACTTGGCGGAATCTCTCGGTCAAGGACCAATGATGTGAAACCCCTATTGAAAGAGAAGAGACCTACCATCAAGACATGCAAGTTCTAAGGTACTAAATGATTTCTAACTCTTATTCCCAGATAATTAGTTGGAGTCAACGGAAAAAGACTCGTTAGAGGAGGGCCTTGATGTATCCCCCATCAATGACATGAAATAAGTAACAGATTTTGAGGGTGAATCAAAGTATGAATATGATTCGAAACAGACACAGGGAAGGCCGACATAGTAAGAATGGACAACTATAGATGGCCAACTCAATGAAGGGCTCATTTGAACTTCTCTTGAACATATGAACGACACAACAAAGGAATCGAAAACACTAACTCAAAGACGACCCAATATATGACCTTGTAGAAAGTTGAACGAGAGACAAATGGATTTCCCAACCTAGATTCAAATTACGAATAGGGGGTGTCATGTTCAAGAGCGACGCTTACTGCCATTAATACGAATACGAAAACACATCCCTTTCCCAAAATTTCCCTCATCATTTCTTGTGAGTACCTCTTTATTTTTACACAAGATTGAGGAGGATAACATATGCTTGTCGATGTAAGCTCATCCTTCAGAAGAGTCCCTCGAAGTACATTTAACAAACCCTAAGAAGGAGTGGTTCGATCCCGTAAGGGCCTTTCGACGTTTTTTTAACGAGTCCAAAGATAGAAAACTCGAGGTTTTTCATGTTTTGAGAGTCTAAAAAACACTTAAAGAGAACTCTCCTAGCTCCTTTTTCGTAAATGAGTTCGATGAGAATGAAAAAGTGATAAACTATCGCTCGTTGAACGTTTTCTTCAAATAATTTAACAAGCGTGAAAAGAACAAGATCGCTCGACAATCGTTTAATTTTTATGGTGCGTGAAAAGAGCTTAAAGGATACTCCCTTGCATTCGTTGTTTTCGTGTTACCATGATGAGTGTGAAAAGATGAGAAAAAGTATACTCGGTTGTGTTCTCATGTATTTTTGAGCATGAGAATGAATGAAGATTGAGCTCGAGGTTTTTCCTACAAAAACCCTAAAAACGTAGTCGTACATGTGACAAAAAAAGAAAAAATACTCGTACACCATCATTCAGACTTCGAAGTCACTATATCTGCGAAAAACCATACTCACAAGGATATTAAGGTATTAGGTTTTTTAAGAAAAGCAATACAAATAATATAAAAAATCAACAAGAGAGTAAAAAGTGAATAAATATGGGTGAAAAAACCTTTTTTATGATTTCATTGTTACTTTGCCAAAAACTTGTCCAACATACCTCATTTTTCCCCAAATTTCTTTACTTGATTGTGGGAGGTACAAGCGATCATTCGAAAAATGGTTTTAGCCAATGAGGTAATCTCCTGATTTTCCAACTTTTCCATGGTTTACTTTTGATTTTTATTGGAAATTTTAGAGTTTTGAGTCCATTTTAGGGTCGGTAGATGCACTCACGCATTCTCGTAGGTGGGCCATTCGGGACCTGCGAGAATCTAATATTTTCACAGGTGGGCTTTAGTGCACCTACGAGAATCTCACACTGTGCAAAAGCTTCACCTGCGAGGGCCGAAAAATAGATTTTTGTGTGTGTTTTTGATCAATAAAAAATTATGCAAGAGGTTAAAACAAGTTGTTGACTTCATTCTCATGGCTCTATTGCAGGTGTTGACCATCACGATGTTGGAATGGAGGGAAAGAGAACATGAGGAGGATGATTCCATTGCCGATAATGATCTGGGTACAGTTGCTACCCTCCGGGAATGTGGGCTCTTAAAAAAATTTAGGATCCTGGGCATGAGAGCCCAACTCAGATTGTTAGAGTACCTGGTCCACATGTGGGATGTGGATCAATAGTTATTTCATGTAGGGGTCCACACGTTGACACTAGATATCAAGGATATCTATTTTTTGACGAGGTTTTCATGACGTGGATACCATGCTACTCTGACCGAAGGTATAGGCGACGAAACTCCTATGAGCGAGTATGTTCGTTGATATTATGTTCCCAAGGTAGAGAGAAGTAAGGGTAAGGTTTCCATTTGGGGGGTCCAATATTTGACCCTACGGACTATCTTGTTTACCATTACATGCATGGCTGGGAGCGTGGCTCCACACATGGCTCTCCAGAGCTATTTCCAATATGCAATAGAGTGCACAGAGCCTCAGGTTTTCAACTAGTAGGATGCGATTCTCCGCAGTATGAAGAGGCAACTGACAAAGTGTAGAAGGGGTGACTTGAAGCAGTTCGGGTACGGGTCACTTTTTGTGTCATTCTTCCTTGAGAGGGTCCCACTGTTGTGACTACAGGTAGATTGGGGTTTACCAGCCCCACAGGATCCGAGGATGATGAGGTGGTGTAACCTCATGGCTCGACATGTAGCAGGGCCTATAATCAAGTATAAGGATTCATTTTTTGACTGGTTGAGGCCCTAGATGTGGATGATCGATGACTATGGATATGACGGTTTAGATTTTCGAGGAGATACAAATTTGGTCTTGCCTGAGGATGCTCAGTGGGGTGACTTAGGTGAGAAGTACACATTTTTTTCTTTTATAATGTTTTTGCAAATTTTATTATAAAAAATGTTTTTATGTTTATCCAAGGACTAATCAAAAAATTTCTTTTGATGACACAGATGTGAGGCCATATCGACCTCTAGGAACGTCTCCCATTCAGAGGCGAGGTGAAGTGGCTCTAGTGGCAAGATGGGATGTCGAGGACTATGAGGTAGTGGAACAAAACTTAGAGGGGTTGACTGTGGATGCCTCGGACATCGCTATTGGGGAGATCCCGAGATGTTATCAGTGCCATACTGTGGGTGTGTCTGACTCTCTCAATTGACTGCTCTGTAGGGTAGCTCGAGCAGTCGTATGTTATCATGAGCATCATCCATGATGCTATTTTGTAGAAGCTATGGGCTTCATATTTTGAGATTTTGATCTTTGGACAAAAAAAATTGTAAAACCTTTTGATCATTATATACATATATATGACTTCTACCGACTTATTTTATGTTGTATAATACCTGTGATGTGTGATTGGTTCATAAATGTCCCAAATGTCTATCTAACAGATAATTAGCTAAAGCATCAGTCAATGTATTTAGACATCTAGGAATGTGTTGATATTCGATATAATCAAAATAACATTCTAAGAGGTGAATTCGTAAATATACCCATAATAAAGTAGGGCTTTAGATAGCATAGACATTACTTAACTGTAGTACTACTAGATACAAATCGATTCGTATAACCAGGTGGTGGATATCAAGAGAAATAACACCAATCAAAAATTTGATGACGACGCTATATTCTGTGATATTATTGGTCGCACGACCAAGGAACACACCTTGTAGACTGATAAGTTTGTTTGTAGGTGCGTAAATTTCCCATGCAACATAATAAAGGTTCCGAGTACTACGACTAGCACCATCAGCGAAGCCAATATGGGGTAGTAAAGACTTCGACATATGGAAACCAAGCACAACGCAAGATAAGCGATCGAGGGTGGAGACCAAATAACGAGAAAGCATACTTAAGTAACACACAAAAAGTATGATACAATAAAATATAAGCA
>ML849506.1:0-14571 GCA_009831015.1 Picea engelmannii
TATTTTTATACGTGCATTTCATTTCCTTTGGTGCAATAGCTTAATATATATAGTTTTATGTGTATTTATCATCTTATAAAGGTAGGGGTGGAACTTATCAAAAGCATGCCATGTTAAAATAATAGTTTGATTATCTTCAAAAGGTGATAAAGCTATGCAAACAAGACTCATAATTAAACCAGAAAAGAATGGTCCCAACAATATCATCTAATCTATTTTTTTGATGATTATTTTCAAAATATGGAAAAGAAATGCATACAAGACAAATGGTTAGCCTTAAAAAAGTTCTAACAATGACATTTACTTCATGTGTTTGAGAAGAAGTGGAGACAGAAATTTAGTTTTAAAAAATTAGTTATTTCATATGTTTGACAAGTGGAGACAAAAATTTAATTTCAAAAATTATTCACTAATGTAATTTATTCTATTTGTACACAAGCATGGAATGAGTAAGCGGTCGATCGTGATACATAAGCATGACTATAAATGTGAACTCGCGAGTCCTCCAACCTGCGCACCGTGTCACATTGATTTTATTCTACTATATTTTTATACGTGCATTTCATTTTTTTTGGTCTAGTAGCTTTATATATATAGTTTTATGTGTATTTATGATCTTATAAAGGTAGGGGTGGAACTTATCAAAATCATGCCATGTTAAAATAATATTTTGATTATCTTCAAAAGATGATAAAGCTACTGGGGGGGGCATTAATAGATAAAATATATAAATTTAGATTTATATTTATTATTAGAGTTTAACAAAACATTATTACATATTAATAATAAATATGATATTTAATATCAATATGGAACTTAATAGGCTCTCTTATATGTTGGACTAGTCTAGTTGCTACTTAGTGTGTGTTGCTCTAAACATGAAATTTGCTCTGCAAGATTGATTTTCTATAATTGTAAAGAAAGATTTTGATAAATGAAGGAGAGAGGAATACTAAACAAAAGAGAAAATCATTGTAATTTTATAGTTGTCTTAGTGTATGTTATAGAAAGATCTTCCTCACCCTATGCAATCTTTCACAGAGGGCCTTAATTCATTTCCCTATGCAGACTTATCTTCCCCATTGATAAAATCCAGAGACAAAAATTAATATTTTTCCATATGTATGCATCTTGCACACTATACAACATGCGTATATGCAGGCTGCTCCACTACAGCCCACGTACATCGAAATTTGTGCCAGAAAATGAAAATTAATGTCGGGTTTCCATGTCACGACAAGAGATCTATGATCCTTTGCCTTCCATATACTGGAAACGTTCTGAATCGGCCCTTCAGTTCCATTTTGAAGGCTATAAATGGGCCAATTCTGAGCTATGTAAAGAGGATAAAAGAATTCAACTTTGAGAGAAAAGTTACTCTAGATAAATTATTTACTTTATATTGAGTCTGCATCCCTTTGTCCTTTAAGTATGAACACAGTGTTCAGCCCCCAAGCTCTCCCCTTATTGATTGATAACCTCATTGTTTCTCTCTTATGAACTTGACTTTGGTGGAGGATTGAAGTGATGGAGGCCCAACTGGAAGGAACTTAGTTTCTTGGTTCCGAACCATGCCGACACAGAAGTCTATAATATTTTCACTTTTGCTGATCATTTATTAATAGAAATACTCTTTTCCCGTCCAATTGATATCTTGAAAATATATTGAGTTATTATCCATGGACGTATTTGTTATGTATATTAATGGATTATGGTATCTAATTTGCTAACCTTTTACACTACCACCATATGATTTCTTTGCTTGTTTGTTGAGAACTTGTCGCAGGTATATAGCTTTGGGTCGAAGCGCTCAACGATGGACTTCATCAAACATCTGGACGAGGTAGGCCTCTTTGTTATCTCGCTTGAACATTGGTTTATATAGCACGTTGTTGGGATAGACTTGATTTCTGCAGTCATTTCCATCTGTTGTGGTTTACCCTAGACATAGTGAGATTTTCCTCGTAACAGTGTATTCATAAATAAAAATGAAAAATGAAAAATAAAAATAAATATGAATAATTAATTGAATAAAATTTAACAAAACATTATCACATATTAATATTGAATATGATATTTAATATTAATATTATATGATAGATATCATTATAGTTACTTTATAGTTTATTTATTAATATTAATATAAAATAGTATATACAAGTATATATCCATTAACTCTAGAGTCAAGAATGATCAATTTCTAGGTACAAACCTTTATTTAAGTTTTGTATTATAAAGGAGGTTTATAGCTTAAAAGATTTGATCCCTCTCCACACTTTAAAAATACGTCATTAAAATGCATTTAGACATTTTATCAAAACAAAGTCAAAATTCCAAAATTCCAAATTTACATTTAAAAACATTAAAAATAATATTGAATAAAATTAAAATAATTGTTTATACTATTCTTTAAGTAAAAAGTGTTATAGCATTATATAAATTACTATAAATCTTGGTAAAATGTTTTAATATTCTATAAATTACTAAATCTCATGTAGGTGTCAGTCAGACTCGTGATACATAAGCATGACTATAAATGTGAACCAGTGAGTCCACCAACCCGCGAGTCCACCAAGCGTGCACCGTGTCACATCTATTTTATTCTACTCTATTTTTATACGTGCATTTCATTTCCTTTGGTGCAATAGCTTAATATATATAGTTTTATGTGTATTTATCATCTTATAAAGGTAGGGGTGGAACTTATAAAATCATGCCATGTTAAAATAATAGTTTGATTATCTTCAAAAGATGTTAAAGCTATGCAAACAAGACTCATAATTAAACCAGAAAAGAACGGTCCCAATAATATCATCTAATCTATTTTTTGATGATTATTTTCAAAATATGGAAAAGAAATGCATACATGACAAATGGTTAGCCTTAAAAAAGTTCTAACAATGAAATTTACTTCATTTGTTTGAGAAGAAGTGGAGACAAAAATTTAGTTTTAAAAAATTAGTTATTTCATTTGTTTGACAAATGGAGACAAAAAATTAATTTCAAAAATTATTCACTAGTGTAATTTATTCTATTTGTACACAAGCATGGAATGAGGAAGTGGTCACATCTATTTTATTATACTATATTTTTGTACGTGCATTTCATTTCCTTTGGTGCAATAGCTTAGTATATATAGTTTAACAAAACATTATTACATATTAATAATAAATATGATATTTAATATCAATATGGACCTTAATAGGCTCTCCATGTTGGACCAGTCTAGTTGTTACTTAGTGTGTGTTGATCTAAATATGAAAAATCATTGTAATTTTATAATTGTCTTCGTGTATTCATAAATAAAAATGAAAAATGAAAAATAAAAATAAACATGAATAATTAATTGAATAAAATTTAACAAAACATTATCACATATTAATAATGAATATGATATTTAATATTAATCATATATGATAGATATCATTATTTTTACTTTATAGTTTATTTATTAATATTAATATAAAATAGTATATACAAGTATATATCCATTTTAACTCTAGAGTAAAAAAGGATCAATTTCTAGGTACAAACCTTTATTCAAGTTTTGTATTATAAAGGAGGTTTATACCTTGAAAGATTTGATCTCTCTCCACACTTGAAAAATCCCCCATTAAAATGCATTTAGACATTCTATAAAAACAAAATCAAAATTCCAAAATTCCAAATTTACATTTAAAAAATTTAAAAATAATATTGAATAAAATTTAAATAATTGTTTATACTATTCTTTAAGTAAAAAGTGTTATAGCATTATATAAATTACTATAAATGTTGGTAAAATGTTATAATATTCTATAAATTACTAAATCTCATGTAGCGGTCGGACTAGTGATACATAAGCATGACTATAAATGTGAACTTGTGAGTCCACCAACTCGTGAGTCCACCAACCCGCTCACATGTCACATCTATTTTATTCTACTATATTTTTATACGTGCATTTCATTTCCTTTGGTGCAATAACTTAATATATATAGTTTTATGTGTATTTATCATCTTATAAAGGTAGGGGTGGAACTTATCAAAAGCATGCCATGTTCAAATAATAGTTTGATTATCTTCAAAACATGATAAAGCTATGTAAACAAGACTCATAATTAAAACATAAAAGAATGGTCCCAATAATATCATCTAATCTATTTTTTTGATGATTATTTTCAAAATATGGAAAAGAAATGCATACAAGACAAATGGTTAGACTTAAAAAAGTTCTAACAAAGACATTTACTTCATTTGTTTGAGAAGAAGTGGAGACACAAATTTAGTTTTAAAAAATTAGTTATTTCATTTGTTTAACAAGTGGAGACAAAAATTTAATTTCAAAAATTATTCACTAATGTAATTTATTCTATTTGTACAAAAGCATGGAATGAAGAAACGGTCGGTTAGACTCATGATACATAAGCATGACTATAAATGTGAAACCGTGAGTCTTCTAACTCAGGAGTCCTCCAACTAGCACACAATGACACATCTATTTTATTCTACTATATTTTTATACGTGCATTTCATTTCCTTTGGTGCAATAGCTTAATATATATAGTTTTATGTGTATTTATCAGCTTATAAAGGTAGGGGTGGAACTTATCAAAATCATGCCATGTTAAAATAATAGTTTGATTATCTTCAAAAGATGATAAAGCTGGGGGGGGTGGGGCATTAATAGAGAAAATATATAAATTTAGATTTATATTTATTATCAGAGTTTAACAAAACATTATTACATATTAATAATAAATATGATATTTAATATCAATATAAACCTTAATATGATCTCCTATATGTTGGACCACTCTAGTTGTTACTTAGTGTGGGTTGCTCTAAACATGAATTTTGCTCCCAGTTATATTTGTAGTGTTAGTAGTTTGGGTTAACCGACAATCAATATGTAACGACCCCATCATTATGACTATGAGCGAAGCATAAGTGAATTTTCTTTTTTCTTTTTAGGCAAGAAGGCGACAATGACAACAAATTTACCACACCATTGACGATGAATGAAAGCACACAGTCCAGGCAATAGGAAACTATGACTCCACGCATTGGCATAAGGAAAATTGGGTGCAACATGCATAGACAACAAGAGGAACGACTACCCACCTGACCCAAACAAGACACACCTACAAGCTAAGGGACAACATTCCCCCTCCCAACACAACGACCTTGACAAACAAGACTAGAAACTCAAGGTGCAAATGCATGAAGGTGTCCACCATGCGCCAAAAGAAACTTACAATGCTCGACAACACTCACACAGAACGCACCGACTCCGACCAAATTCTCGTTCACCGCTATCCAATAGGCCACGCCATGATCCCCTCATCAGGAATCATGTCGTCCCCAGGTGATAGATGCGTCAATAACCTTAGCACAACACATCCTATCTGGATCGAGGACTCTAGATAATCTAACGTGATAGGAGACATATACCAATAAGAAAACCTCGCCCATACCCCAACAACAGGTCGACGAGACACTAGTGGATGACAACAAGGTAAGACATAAGCCAATACATGACTTCCTCAACAACCCAACCCTTTTATCAAGTCTAAACTGGTCAATATTTACAATCTAATTAAGTGTTAATACAGATCTAAATTAACCAGTCTAAATACAACTAGTCAATGATTTACAACCTAACTTAACATGAAATAAAAATCTAATTTAGAGAGTCTAATTTACCAAATTAAACAATAACTATATATCTAATTAAATTAATCAAATATCTAAATTAACAAGTCTAAATGACTACTAGTCAATAATGTGCAAGGCTAAATAAACCTTAAGTGCAATCTAATTCGCAAGTCTAAATGACAATTTAGACAACAATAACAAATCAATCTACCATTAATACCATCTAACTCAACAATTAAAAATTGTATAACACATTAACGACAAGACAAGCTATACATTACAAGCTATAAATTCCATATAATTCAAGCTACACATTACCAGAAAAGTCGCTATACATTCAATGAGAATTAATGCCATATATATTCAATGAGATTTATTGCCATATGCATTCAATGAGATTTAATGCCCAATTCGTCTAATGAGATTTAATTTCTATATGCCTGATCATTTTTAATGTCATTCAGAGCCATTCAATGCACTTGATGCCATTGTTAAACGATATCCTACAAACATAATTATCATTGCTAATTAAAAATAGAGGGAAGTTGTCCAGAACCATAATGCCAATTATTAATGTTGTCAGGAAAAAGAAAAAGAAAACTCAGGGGTAAGAATGCCAAAGCAAAAAGTTAGTTGTCTAGTAAAATTGCTAAATTCGTTGTCATCAATGCATAATTAATTAGTGGGCTGTCTAACATACAAGGAAGATATCGTTGTTTGAAAAGATATGGTTGTCAAGTGAAAACAAAAACAAGAGTTTAACCGAAAAATTGACACCATTCACTGTCTAAATAATGATTTAATCAAATATAAAGTCTAGCTAACTGTTGTCATGTGGTTAGCTATTGTAAAATTGGGATTACTACCCATGCCACGATTCTCTACCCACATACAACGCTACCCAAAACCCAAACGCAATCCAATGCTATCGACAATTACAACCATACACGTTCTCAAACGCAGAGGTAAGGAGATATGGAATAATAAGGATTAACAATGCCAAAACGCAGCTATGAGATTTTACACGACTACTATAAAAATGTAGGTAGTCACACGACTGTTGGAGTCAAAAAAATATAAAATGCATTCAATGGATACAGGTGGAATCGTGGCTCAAAATATCGATCATTGGCAGTAAAAGAGGGTAAAAATGTTACACCACAGTCAAGGGAAATCTATGGTTGTCATCTGGCAAATAAATAGTTGTTATTCAAAGAAAGAAAAATATACCCTGTGCATACTATCTGGAGAATCGTTGTCACTGAAGATCAAAGTTGCAGTTGAAATGCCAGCAAACACAATGTGATGATTTTGCTGTCTTTAAGAAAATGGTGTCTTAATAATACTCGTCGTAAAAAAAAAAATGAAATAACATAAAGATTTGGCTGAGCGAAATATGAGTTCGTTGTGTGATGATATCACTGACCAAAATGGGTTTAAAAATTATAAAAGGGAATTAGAAGGGAGTGGATTATAAATCATTGTCAATAACATAAGTAAAAATGCAATAAATACAAACATTTGTAAAATGCAGGGAAAGCAACGCTGTCTGTGTATTGAACACTTTCAATTTTTTTTCGTCATTCCTAGGTTAAACAAAAATGCAGTCAACCAAGGGGTAATTTCGTTGCCCTTTTAATCAAGAACTATCAGTCGTCAACTGTACATATTATGTCATTTCTGAAAGGTAAAATGCTTATGAGAATTAAATTCCTTCAAGATAGCCAAATCGTTGTGGAAAAGAATAGTTTTCCAGATAGCAGTCAGTAAAATGTAAATCACAGTCCATAAACCAAACAAGTGCTGGGATTGGTGTAATAATGCAGATGCATAAAAATAAAATGCAGAAAACATTAAGAGAAACGAAACAATACTCGTTCAAAAGAAGGTGCAAGAAAAATCATTCAACCAAGAATAATCAACATCGGCAGACGACTGGGCAGAAGCATTCGTCGGTCATCATCATCACAAAGAAAGGCAAGGCATTAGGATATATAGGTCTATTAATACCGATGTGATGACCGTCGATCCGGCTCCTGGTCGACTGCCCAGGCGAGGACTGTTGAGCTACGGACGAGGGTGAAGTAAGAAGCGCATCTCATCACAAAATCAATAAAACCATAGGATGGTCATGACATGCAGGGATCGAAAGCCAATGGAATCAATCAATAATGAGCATAAGTCTATGGGTGAGATCCAATTATTAATTAAAATGATCGGTCAATCATTTTCTTTACCCAATTAAAATACATAGCTAAAATTGTAAAGTATACTGATAATATACCATGAAGAAATAGAGGAAGCATACTGTAGCCTAAGTCACCCGCTTTGAGTTGTTGTCCCACGCACTCCATACAGCTCCCGCTTGCCGACCGATGAGACTTCATCAGTACCTCCCAACCAATGCTAGGGGTACTCTTCTTCCTCCTTAGCCTCCCGAGTTGCCAAGGGGCCAAGCACACTAACCAGAGAATTAACTAGCTCCCAGCTCACCTCGCAAGGTCGAGCTACCACTCCTCACCAAGCTGGGTACCCCAACTCCCACAAGATAAGTCATTCAAGTCTAAAATTCTACAACGTAACATTACGCATGAGAGAAGAGATCCATCCTCCTCCTCCTCCCTCCTTTACATAGATTTTCTAAATCATTTCCTTTCCCTAAATCCCATTTAATTCAATGTTCAATAATTTAATTCATAATAATCCTCCCCGTATAAGTGTCACCCATCCCCTTCATTGCACCATAAATTGATTTCATTAATTAATTAATTACTCCTATTTCCCTCACCCACCTAAAGGCACTCCTAGAATCGCTCCTAGGTGTCCCCATATTCCCTTACAAGCTTTAATGACTTTCCCCCTTACTAATTTACTAGTTGAGTTTAATTTAGAAGGTTCTTAAATGATAGATACCTTACTAAGTTAGACTTTCTGCTTTTTCCTTGGGTTTCCCCTTTCTTTTAAGTTTCCCGCTTTTTCCTAGTTTCCTACTTCTTTTAAATTTCTCTCTTTCCCTTTTCATTTAAAACTCAAATTGGCAGGTGTAGGAAATTAACTTTTCCCTTTTTCCTTTTTAATAAATAAATTTTTGTTATCATAAGTGACAAAACAATTATTTCCCCTTTTCCCCCCTTTTAAATTTTATCCCCCAAAAGATTTTTATAAATTAAATGAATTACTTACCCCCTTCTTGTGACATGATTAATGATGATTATCATTATTATTTTTTTATTTTTATTTTTATTTTTATTAAATAGATACAAATTCTTTATCACGAGTATCACTTAGACCTAGACTTTATTTTCCTAGGCTGGGCGACATTTTATTAGGGGAAAAGTTTTAAATATTTCTTATCACATTATTCATCCTAAGGCCATCTAGGTTTATCCATTTATTAATTAACAATGCGATGTGCCCTTCAGGACGCACTAGGTGCTCCAAGGGTGCCACTCGCCTCAATCTATTTCCCTTGTGCGATGTGCCCTTCAGAACACACTACGTGCTCCAAGGGTGCCACTTGCCTTAATCTTTTTCCTTTACGCGACGTTCCCTTCAGGACACACTACGTGCTCCAAGGGTGCCACTCGCCTCTTGAATGACTTGGTAGACATAAAAAACCCCTGGAGTCAATACTCCCCCAGGTGATCTTGTGGGAGACTAAGGGCCTCTAAGGAATAATGCCCCTGCCTTATTGCGCGCCCCTTAGAATCATCGTGAGCGATTGTCGCAGTCATCCCTCATGGCATCGTGGGTCTTCTCGAACTAGGCAGTCGTTAACCTACAGTTCGAGCCACGACGGGAGTGCTAGTAGGCTGTGGCAGGGCTACTTTCTACACCTCTCCCTCAACGTCTCTAGTATTCGTGCATGTCCCCTCTACTCCACATGTGAGTCTGGTTGGCAAGATATCGTGAGCCTGCATCATCAACGAATCATGTCAGAAATATATCCATAATCATATCATCCAATCAGATTCACAATGTCATATATACAACAATCAAACCCCAATAGTCCACTCCCTAACTCGATTCAGAGTCCAAGGGGTTCCATCGATGCCTCTGCATCCTCGAGGTCCAAAATCTTGCACACTCAGGAAAAATGAGTCAATAGCACTTGTCTATGTCATGCAACAAAATAACATGTCATCAATTCATAATGCCTCATAATCATAATCAAATGCCCAAAAGTATAATAATCTGGATCACTTGCGAGCAAGCGTCCTCAAAGAATAAGTTTGCTCAATGCGCACAAGAGCGGGATGTTACATAAACCCCCTCTTGGTTTAAACTTCGTCTTGAAGTTTCACAGTATATAAGTGCCGAAATAATGTGTATCACAATATCATAAGTCTATCTATCAAACAAAAATGGAAACTGTTGCAGCATATCATATGCGTCCTCCCAGGTCGCCGAGTGCGGACTATTTTTGTCCCACTGGACCTTGACCTGATCTATTGTTCGACGCCATAGCTGTTGAATGTGATGATCCAGGATACATATCGGCTCAATCGTGAGCGCCCCCTCATCTGGTACCTGCAAGGAAATCATGTCAATAACATGTGTAGGGTCACTAATATAATGTTTCAAAACAGATACGTGAAAAACATTGTGGATATGCCTCAAAGAATCAGGCAAGGCTAGTCGATAGGCCACAGGCCCCTTCCTCTCCACAATATCGAAAGGTCCCATGAACCTAGGAGAGATTTTATCTCCTTTTCCAAACTTGATCGATCTGTTATGCGGTTTTACCCGCAAGAAGACTTGATCGCCAACCTCGTAACTATGGTCGACATGGTACGCATCGACATAACTCTTTTATCGATCCTGCGCTTATTTAATCCTTTGTCTTATTGTTTGAATTTTCTCTTCCATTTCTTGGATCACTTCTGGTCCCACCAGGACCCTATCCTCAAGCTGATTCCAACTCAAAGGTGTCTGACACAGTTTCCCATAGAGAAACTTGAAAGGCGCCATCTTAATGGTGCTTTGGTAACTGTTGTTATAAGATAATTCCACCAGTGGCAAGAATTCTTCCCAACACTTATGTTGGTCCATTATGTACATGCGCAACATGTCCTCCAAGGTCTGGTTCATTCGTTCGGTTTTCCCATCAGTCTCTAGGTGATACACATTACTAAAGTTAAGTTGTGTTCCCAAGGCCTCTTGGAAACTAGTCCAAAATCGTCCATTAAACACCGATCCCCAATCAGATGTAATCCTCTTAGTCACTCCATGCAGCCTCACAATCTCACCGATGAAAAATCTAGCTATGTCAGGTGCCTGATACGTCGTATGCACAAGAATAAAATGAGCACCCTTTGTCAGAGTGTCGACTACTACGAAAATCGAGTCGTGTCTCCTTGCCGTCAGTGGCAAGCCAACAATAAAATCCATCGAAATAACCTCCCATTTTGATTTCGGAATAGCATGTGGCTGTAGTAATCCTGCTAGATGTCTATGTTCATCCTTTACCTGCTGAAATTCTATACATCGGGCCACATAGTTGACTATGTCTGCCTTCATTCCCTTCTAGAAGAATAAGAGTTTAAAATCCACCCTCATCTTCGTGACTCCCGGGTGAGCCATGTATACTTCTCTATGAGCCTCGTTTAGGATCATGCTCCTCAACTTGTCATTCGGTGGTACGTAAATCCAATTTTTAAACCTCAATAATCCGTCGTCATCAAACGTAAATCCTTCAAATCTCGATATCATCATTGTGTTTTGTCCGATAAAATCCTCGAACTCTTTGTACTAGTCATCATTGCGTTGTAAAGTTAGAATATTTTCACGTAGATTCATCTGAAGAGGCAACACCAAAAAGATGTGTGGTCTCCGACTCAATGCATCTACCACTCGATTCACTGTTCCTTTTATGTAGGAAATATCGAAATAGTACTCACTAAGCAGTTCCAACCAACGTTGTTGTTGCGCGTTCAGGTCACTTTGCGTAAAGATGTGTTGTAGTCCACAGTGGTCCATTTTTAGTTCAAATATTTGTCCAACTAGGTAGTGTCTCCAAATCTTCAAGGAATAAAAATGGCTAACAAATCCAAATCACGCGTCGCATAGTTCTCCTCATGCCTTCTCAGTTTCCTCGAGATGTAAGTGATCACTCGACCGTCTTGCATCAAGACTCCACCTAAGCCTTCTTTGGATGCGTCAGTGCATACCAAGAAGTCCGCATCCATGTCAGGGACCGTTAGTATCGGTGCCATTGTTAACAATTCTTTGAGCCTCCGAAAAGTTTCTATGCATTTATTGGTCCAAACAAACTAATTGTTCTTCATCTGCAACTCTGTGATCATATTTTCTATCTTCGAAAATCCCTCGATGAACCATTGATAGTATCTTGCTAAACCTATGAAGCTACACACTTCCGGGACATTCGTCAGTGCATGCCATTCCATAATATCCTTGACCTTTGTTGGATCCATGAAAATACCTTTGTCGGAGATGACATGCCCTAATTAGTGAATCTTCGATTGATAAAAAGAGCATTTGGACAACTTCTATACAATTTGTGCTCTCGTAGACACTATAGTACCAAGCGCAAGTGCTCATCATGCTTCTCCGTTGTTCGAGAGTAAATCAAAATATTGTCAATGAATACTTGGACGAACTTGTCCAAGTACTTGTGGAACACCCCGTTCATCAAACTCATAAATACCCCTGGGGTGTTTTTCAGTCCAAATGGTAAAACAGTAAACTCGTAATGCCCAAACCTCGTCTTAAAGGTGGTCTTAGGGACGTCATCCTCCTTAATCCATAGCTGGTGATATCCTGATCACAAATAGATCTTTCAGAACACTGTCACGCCCTTCATCTGATCGAACAGATCATCAATCCTCGACAATGGATACTAATTCTTGATTGTTGCGTTGTTCAATTGATGGTAGTCCATGCAGATCCTCCATGACCCATCCTTCTTTTGTATGAAAATAACATGCGCACCCCACGGTGACACACTTGGATGTATCAGTCCCAGGTCCAAGCTAAGGGACAACATTCCCCCTCTTGACACACCGACCTTGATGAACAAGACTAGAACCTCAAGGCGCGAGAACCAAATGCATGAAGGCATCCACCATGCGCCAAAACCAACTTGCAATGCTCGACAACGCTCACATAGAATGCACCGACTCCGACCAATTTCTCATTCGTCGCTATCCAATAGGACACACCATGATACCCTCATTAGGAATCATGTCGTCCCTAGGTGATAGATGCGTTAATAACCTTGGCACAACACATCCTATCTGGACCGAGGACGCTAGATAATACGACGCTATAGGAGCCAAATATCGAGAAGAAAACCTCGCCCATACCCCAACAATAGGTCGAAGAGATGCTAGTGGATGACAACAAGGGAAGACAAAAGACAATATACGAATTCGTCAACAACCCAACCCTTTTATCAAGTCTAAACTGATCAATATTTACAATCTAATTTAGCGTTAATACAGTTCTAAATTAACCAGTCTAAATACAACTAGTCAGTGATTTACAACCTAACTTAACATGAAATACAAATCTAATTTAGAGAGTCTAATTTACCAAATTAAACAATAAATATATATAGAATTAACTTAATCACATATATGAATTAGTAATTCTAAATGACTACTAGTCAATAATGTGCAAGGCTAAATAAACCTTAAGTGAAATCTAATTCGCAAGTCTAAATAACTACTAGTCAATATTGTGCAAGGCTAAATAAACCTTAAGTGAAATCTAATTCACAAGTCTAAATGACAATTTAGGCAACAATAAAAAATCAATCTACCATTAATACCATCTAACTCAACAATTAACAATTGTATAACACATTAACAAAAAGACAAGATGTACATTACAAGCTATAAATGCCATATAATTCAAGCTACACGTTACCATAAAAGTCGCTATACATTCAATGAGAATTAATGCCATATATATTCAATGAGATTTACTGCCATATGCATTCAATGAGATTTAATGCCAAATTCGTCTAATGAGATTTAATTGCTATATGCCTGATCATTTTTAATGTCTTTCAGAGCCATTCAATGCACTTGATGCCATTGTTAAATGATATCCTACAACCATAATTATCATTGCTAATTAAAAATAGAGGGAAGCTATCTAGAATCATAATGTTAATTATTAATGTTGTTAGGAAAAAGAAAAAGAAAACTCATGGGTAAGAATGTCGAAGCAAAAAGTTAGCTGTCTAGTAAAATTGCTAAATTTGTTGTCATCAACGTAGAATCAATTAGCGGGTTGTCTAACATACAGGGAATATATCGCTGTCTGAAAATATATGGTTGTCAAGTGAAAACAAAAACAAGAGTTTAACTGGAAAATTGACACCGTTCATTGTCTAAATAATGATTTAATCAAATATAAAGTCTAGCTAACTGTTGTCATGTGGTTAGCTATTGTAAAATTGGGATTACTGCCCACGCCATGATTCACTACCCACATACAACACTACCTAAAACCCAAACGCAATCCAATGCTATTAGCAGTTACAGGCATACACGTTCTCAAACACAAAGGTAAGGAGATATGGAATAATAAGGACTAACAATGCTAAAATGCAACTATGAGATTTTACATGACTACTATAAAAACGTAGGTGGTCACACGACTGTTGATAGGTAAGATGCAGTTAACAAAATCTAAAACGCATTCAATGGATACAGGTGGAATCGTGGCTCAAAAGCTCGATCACAAGCAATAAAAGAGGGTAAAAATGTTACACCACAGTCAAGGGAAATCTATGATTGTCATCTGGAAAACAAATAGTTGTTATTCAAAGAAATAAAAATATAGTCTGTGCATACTATCTGGAGAATCGTTGTCACTGATGATCAAAGTTGCACTTGAAATGCTAGCAAACACAGTGTGATGATTTCGTTGTCTTTAATAAAATGTTGTCTTAATAATATTAGC
>ML849506.1:30629-47443 GCA_009831015.1 Picea engelmannii
GCTAATATTATTAAGACAACATTTTATTAAAGACAACGAAATCATCACACTGTGTTTGCTAGCATTTCAAGTGCAACTTTGATCATCAGTGACAACGATTCTCCAGATAGTATGCACAGACTATATTTTTATTTCTTTGAATAACAACTATTTGTTTTCCAGATGACAATCATAGATTTCCCTTGACTGTGGTGTAACATTTTTACCCTCTTTTATTGCTTGTGATCGAGCTTTTGAGCCACGATTCCACCTGTATCCATTGAATGCGTTTTAGATTTTGTTAACTGCATCTTACCTATCAACAGTCGTGTGACCACCTACGTTTTTATAGTAGTCATGTAAAATCTCATAGTTGCATTTTAGCATTGTTAGTCCTTATTATTCCATATCTCCTTACCTTTGTGTTTGAGAACGTGTATGCCTGTAACTGCTAATAGCATTGGATTGCGTTTGGGTTTTAGGTAGTGTTGTATGTGGGTAGTGAATCATGGCGTGGGCAGTAATCCCAATTTTACAATAGCTAACCACATGACAACAGTTAGCTAGACTTTATATTTGATTAAATCATTATTTAGACAATGAACGGTGTCAATTTTCCAGTTAAACTCTTGTTTTTGTTTTCACTTGACAACCATATATTTTCAGACAGCGATATATTCCCTGTATGTTAGACAACCCGCTAATTGATTCTACGTTGATGACAACAAATTTAGCAATTTTACTAGACAGCTAACTTTTTGCTTCGACATTCTTACCCATGAGTTTTCTTTTTCTTTTTCCTAACAACATTAATAATTAACATTATGATTCTAGATAGCTTCCCTCTATTTTTAATTAGCAATGATAATTATGGTTGTAGGATATCATTTAACAATGGCATCAAGTGCATTGAATGGCTCTGAAAGACATTAAAAATGATCAGGCATATAGCAATTAAATCTCATTAGACGAATTTGGAATTAAATCTCATTGAATGCATATGGCAGTAAATCTCATTGAATATATATGGCATTAATTCTCATTGAATGTATAGCAACTTTTATGGTAACGTGTAGCTTGAATTATATGGCATTTATAGCTTGTAATGTACATCTTGTCTTTTCGTTAATGTGTTATACAATTGTTAATTGTTGAGTTAGATGGTATTAATGGTAGATTGATTTTTTATTGTTGCCTAAATTGTCATTTAGACTTGCGAATTAGATTTCACTTAAGGTTTATTTAGCCTTGCACATTATTGACTAGTAGTCATTTAGACTTGCGAATTAGATTTCACTTAAGGTTTATTTAGCCTTGCACATTATTGACTAGTAGTCATTTAGAATTACTAATTCATATATGTGATTAAGTTAATTCGATATATATTTATTGTTTAATTTGGTAAATTAGACTCTCTAAATTAGATTTGTATTTCATGTTAAGTTAGGTTGTAAATCACTGACTAGTTGTATTTAGACTGGTTAATTTAGAACTGTATTAATGCTAAATTAGATTGTAAATATTGACCAGTTTAGACTTGATAAAAGGGTTGGGTTGTTGACGAATTCGTATATTGTCTTTTGTCTTCCCTTGTTGTCATCCACTAGCATCTCGTCGACCTATTGTTGGGGTATGGGCGAGGTTTTCTTCTCGGTATTTGGCTCCTATAGCGTTGGATTATCTAGCGTCCTCGGTCCAGATAGGATGTGTTGTGCCAAGGTTATTAACGCATCTATCACCTAGGGACGACATGATTCCTAATGAGGGTATCATGGTGTGCCCTATTGGATAGCGGCGAATGAGAAATTGGTCGGAGTCGGTGCGTTCTATGTGAGTGTTGTTGAGCATTGTAAGTTGGTTTTGGCGCATGGTGGATGCCTTCATGCATTTGGTTCGCGCGCCTTGAGGTTCTAGTCTTGTTCGTCAAGGTTGGTGTGTCAAGAGGGGGAATGTTGTCCCTTAGCTTGTAGGTGTGTCTTATTTGCATCAGGTGGGTAGTCATTCCTCTTGTTGTCTATGCATGTTGCACCCAGTTTACCTTGTGGCAGTGCATGGAGTCATAGTTGCATGTTTACTAGACTGCGTGCTTGTGTTATTCGTCAGTGGTGTGGTTAATATGTCGTCGTCCTCACCTTCTTTCCTAAAAAAAAAAAAAAATTGCACTTCTGCTTCGATAGTACTCGTAATGATGGGGTCGTTACATATGGTATCAGAGCGAGATTCAACCTGTGACTTGGAATCACTACAGCTTTCATTGATATGTTTTTTTATTATAATGTTCCTAATTAAGTTAACTTGTATTCATGCAGGTAATCATGGTTAGAGGACGTCGTGGAGGCAGACGATGGGGTGCTAGGGGAGGAGGTGCGACACCTCCAGTAGCATCCATGCCAGAGGGGTCTAACCCCAGGAGACGAACAGGTTGTCGGGCAGGAGTAGATAGCAAGAATGATGAGATATTTTAAGTGCATGTATGAGCCACTGATCAGTAATTTGGACATAGATGAGGACAGAGCATTGGCACCCCCTGAGGGTCCACCGCGCACTCCGGTCGGTACTAGTAGCATTCACCGTGAACTTGAGAAGGTCAAATTTATCGAGTTCTTTGGTGCCCAAGAGGGCACAGCCACCGAGGCATGGTTGGAGAATATGGCGATGTGCTTTGCACTTCGTGACTATACCTCCAACATGAAGGTCTGCATGGCGGTCTTTCAACTGAAGGGAAGCACTCTTCTATGGTGGAAAACGCTCCTGCCACAGTTGAACATGGTCGTCAAAGACATGTCATGGGAATTGTTCGAGGAACGGTTCCGAGAGAGATACCTGTCAGAGGAATTCATTGAGCATCAACTCAACGAGTTCAATTCCTTACGACAGGGAGGTCGTATGGTGCCCGAGTAGGAGGCCCATTTTATGGAGTTGCTTCGGTATGCACCACATCTTAATACTGAGAAACTTAAGGTCGATAGGTTCATGTTCGGCCTTAATGGCAGCATATGTGCAAAGGTTAGGATTTTGATGCCTCAAATCTTGCATGATGCCATCTAGAAGGCCCTCATAGCAGAGGAGGATCTTATCAACTGGGGTCAGAGAAGGACTCTAGTGAGACCAGCAAGGAAGGTGTCATCTGGTGCAAAGAAGCTTTAGACACCAGTCAAACATACACCATAATATCATGGTTTCCAGAGGGGATGCACTTTCACTACACCTCAGCGACCGGCACCTTAGCAGTGGACACCTTATCGGGGACCACAACATCAGTAGCAGCGTCGACCACATCAGTAGTAGTTAGGCTTGTTCAACAAAACATACCAGGATTCCAGGCCGATGGGTTGTCATCTTCTACTTCGAGTACTAGGAGTACTAGACTGAAGAAGGGGTGTTGGATGTGTGGGGAGCCACACTACTAGCGCGACTACCCTGTGGAGAGGACTAGAGCATCTGGATCAGTTGGACCCACTACCATGGGAGATATGGGCAAGGCCCATTGGATTCATGCAGCGGTGAATAATTGCCAGGCAGAGCACCAGTCGACTGTGCACGAGACATCAAGTACCATCGCTGACTAGACCCTTAGTATTTTGATAGATCCTGATGCTACCAAGAGTTTCATTTCTAGTGCAGTGCTAAAAAGGATTAAGGTAAAGGCAGTTGAACAAGATGAGCTTAACTTCGTACAAATGGCTTCTGGAGCCAAATAGAAGGTTAGTGGAAGGGTTATGGGTTGTACCCTCAAACCTAGGAGAGTTTGTCACCATGTCCAACCTGTACATCACAATATTCGGATCTTATGATGTCATGATCGGTATGGACTGGTTGGAATCGCATGAGGCGATACTCAAATGTAAGACGAAACAGTTGATCTTGATTGATGACGAGGGACAGAGGCACATGATTGTAGGTCGAAACCAGGGAGTTTCCCTGAGGCTCATCTCTTCCTTGTAGTTATGGAATATCATGTGCAAGGGATGTAATCTTTATGCGATCCTTATGTTAAATGAGAAGGGAGTAGCGGAAGGTCTAGAACACCTTCCGGTGGTGAGAGAGTTTGCAGACATCTTTCCGGAGGAGTTACCTGGGATGTTGCTAAGGAGGGAATTGGTGTTTACTATAGACCTAAAACTGGGGACTGAACCAATATCTAGAACGCCTTATCAGATGTTGACCCCGGAGTTACAGTAGTTGAGAATGCAACTGAAGGAATTGTTGGACCTGGGACTGATACATCCAAGTGTGTCACCGTGGGGTGCGCATGTTATTTTCATACAAAAGAAGGATGGGTCATGGAGGATCTGCATTGACTACCATCAATTGAACAATGCAACAATCAAGAATTAGTATCCATTGCCGAGGATTGATGATCTGTTCGATCAGATGAAGGGCGTGACAGTGTTCTGAAAGATCTATTTGTGATCAGGATATCACCAGTTATGGATTAAGGAGGATGACGTCCCTAAGACCACCTTTAAGACGAGGTTTGGGCATTACGAGTTTATTGTTTTACCATTTGGACTGAAAAACACCCCAGGGGTATTTATGAGTTTGATGAACGGGGTGTTCCACAAGTACTTGGACAAGTTCTTCCAAGTATTCATTGACAATATTTTGATTTACTCTCGAACAACGGAGAAGCATGATGAGCACTTGCGCTTGGTACTACAGTGTCTACGAGAGCACAAATTGTATGAGAAGTTGTCCAAATGCTCTTTTTATCAATCGAAGATTCACTAATTAGGGCATGTCATCTCCGACAAAGGTATTGTCATGGATCCAACAAAGGTCAAGGCTATTATGGAATGGCATGCACCGACGAATGTCTCGGAAGTGTGTAGCTTCATAGGTTTAGCAAGATACTATCAATGGTTCATTGAGGGATTTTCGAAGATAGAAAATATGATCACAGAGTTGCAGATGAAGAACAATTAGTTTGTTTGGACCAATAAATGCACAGAAACTTTTCGGAGGCTCAAAGAATTGTTAACAATGGCACCGATACTAACGGTCCCTGACATGGATGCGGAGTTCTTGGTATGCACTGACGCATCCAAAGAAAGCTTAGGTGGAGTCTTGATGCAAGACGGTCGAGTGATCACTTACATCTCGAGGAAACTGAGAAGGCATGAGGAGAACTATGCGACGCGTGATTTGGAGTTGTTAGCCATTTTTATTCCTTGAAGATTTGGAGACACTACCTAGTTGGACAAATATTTGAACTAAAAATGGACCACTGTGGACTACAACACATCTTTACGCAAAGTGACCTGAACGTGCAACAACAACGTTGGTTGGAACTGCTTAGTGAGTACTATTTCGATATTTCCTACATAAAAGGAACAGTGAATCGAGTGGTAGATGCATTGAGTCAGAGACCACACATCTTTTTGGTGTTGCCTCTTCAGATGAATCTACGTGAAAATATTCTAACTTTACAATGCAATGATGACTAGTACAAAGAGTTCGAGGATTTTATCGGACAAAACACAATGATGATATCGAGATTTGAAGGATTTACGTTTGATGACGACGGATTATTGAGGTTTAAAAATTGGATTTACGTACCACCGAATGACAAGTTGAGGAGCATGATCCTAAACGAGGCTCATAGAGAAGTATACATGGCTCACCCGGGAGTCACGAAGATGAGGGTGGATTTTAAACTCTTATTCTTCTAGAAGGGAATGAAGGCAGACATAGTCAACTATGTGGCCCGATGTATAGAATTTCAGCAGGTAAAGGATGAACATAGACATCTAGCAGGATTACTACAGCCACATGCTATTCCGAAATCAAAATGGGAGGTTATTTCGATGGATTTTATTGTTGGCTTGCCACTGACGGCAAGGAGACACGACTCGATTTTCGTAGTAGTCGACACTCTGACAAAGGGTGCTCATTTTATTCTTGTGCATACGACGTATCAGGCACCTGACATAGCTAGATTTTTCATCGGTGAGATTGTGAGGCTGCATGGAGTGACTAAGAGGATTACATCTGATTGGGGATCGGTGTTTAATGGACGATTTTGGACTAGTTTCCAAGAGGCCTTGGGAACACAACTTAACTTTAGTAATGTGTATCACCTAGAGACTGATGGGAAAACCGAACGAATGAACCAGACCTTGGAGGACATGTTGCGCATGTACATAATGGACCAACATAAGTGTTGGGAAGAATTCTTGCCACTGGTGGAATTATCTTATAACAACAGTTACCAAAGCACCATTAAGATGGCGCCTTTCAAGTTTCTCTATGGGAAACTGTGTCAGACACCTTTGAGTTGGAATCAGCTTGAGGATAGGGTCCTGGTGGGACCAGAAGTGATCCAAGAAATGGAAGAGAAAATTCAAACAATAAGACAAAGGATTAAATAAGCGCAGGATCGATAAAAGAGTTATGTCGATGCGTACCATGTCGACCATAGTTACGAGGTTGGCGATCAAGTCTTCTTGCGGGTAAAACCGCATAACAGATCGATCAAGTTTGGAAAAGGAGATAAAATCTCTCCTAGGTTCATGGGACCTTTCGATATTGTGGAGAGGAAGGGGCCTGTGGCCTATCGACTAGCCTTGCCTGATTCTTTGAGGCATATCCACAATGTTTTTCACGTATCTGTTTTGAAACATTATATTAGTGACCCTACACATGTTATTGACATGATTTCCTTGCAGGTACCAGATGAGGGGGCGCTCACGATTGAGCCGATATGTATCCTGGATCATCACATTCAACAGCTATGGCGTCGAACAATAGATCAGGTCAAGGTCCAGTGGGACAAAAATAGTCCGCACTCGGCGACCTGGGAGGACGCATATGATATGCTGCAACAGTTTCCATTTTTGTTTGATAGATAGACTTATGATATTGTGATACACATTATTTCGGCACTTATATACTGTGAAACTTCAAGACGAAGTTTAAACCAAGAGGGGGTTTATGTAACATCCCGCTCTTGTGCGCATTGAGCAAACTTATTCTTTGAGGACGCTTGCTCGCAAGTGATCCAGATTATTATACTTTTGGGCATTTGATTATGATTATGAGGCATTATGAATTGATGACATGTTATTTTGTTGCATGACATAGACAAGTGCTATTGACTCATTTTTCCTGAGTGTGCAAGATTTTGGACCTCGAGGATGCAGAGGCATCGATGGAACCCCTTGGACTCTGAATCGAGTTAGGGAGTGGACTATTGGGGTTTGATTGTTGTATATATGACATTGTGAATCTGATTGGATGATATGATTATGGATATATTTCTGACATGATTCGTTGATGATGCAGGCTCACGATATCTTGCCAACCAGACTCACATGTGGAGTAGAGGGGACATGCACGAATACTAGAGACGTTGAGGGAGAGGTGTAGAAAGTAGCCCTGCCACAGCCTACTAGCACTCCCGTCGTGGCTCGAACTGTAGGTTAACGACTGCCTAGTTCGAGAAGACCCACGATGCCATGAGGGATGACTGCGACAATCGCTCACGATGATTCTAAGGGGCGCGCAATAAGGCAGGGGCATTATTCCTTAGAGGCCCTTAGTCTCCCACAAGATCACCTGGGGGAGTATTGACTCCAGGGGTTTTTTATGTCTACCAAGTCATTCAAGAGGCGAGTGGCACCCTTGGAGCACGTAGTGTGTCCTGAAGGGAACGTCGCGTAAAGGAAAAAGATTAAGGCAAGTGGCACCCTTGGAGCACGTAGTGTGTTCTGAAGGGCACATCGCACAAGGGAAATAGATTGAGGCGAGTGGCACCCTTGGAGCACCTAGTGCGTCCTGAAGGGCACATCGCATTGTTAATTAATAAATGGATAAACCTAGATGGCCTTAGGATGAATAATGTGATAAGAAATATTTAAAACTTTTCCCCTAATAAAATGTCGCCCAGCCTAGGAAAATAAAGTCTAGGTCTAAGTGATACTCGTGATAAAGAATTTGTATCTATTTAATAAAAATAAAAATAAAAATAAAAAAATAATAATGATAATCATCATTAATCATGTCACAAGAAGGGGGTAAGTAATTCATTTAATTTATAAAAATCTTTTGGGGGATAAAATTTAAAAGGGGGGAAAAGGGGAAATAATTGTTTTGTCACTTATGATAACAAAAATTTATTTATTAAAAAGGAAAAAGGGAAAAGTTAATTTCCTACACCTGCCAATTTGAGTTTTAAATGAAAAGGGAAAGAGAGAAATTTAAAAGAAGTAGGAAACTAGGAAAAAGCGGGAAACTTAAAAGAAAGGGGAAACCCAAGGAAAAAGCAGAAAGTCTAACTTAGTAAGGTATCTATCATTTAAGAACCTTCTAAATTAAACTCAACTAGTAAATTAGTAAGGGGGAAAGTCATTAAAGCTTGTAAGGGAATATGGGGACACCTAGGAGCGATTCTAGGAGTGCCTTTAGGTGGGTGAGGGAAATAGGAGTAATTAATTAATTAATGAAATCAATTTATGGTGCAATGAAGGGGATGGGTGACACTTATACGGGGAGGATTATTATGAATTAAATTATTGAACATTGAATTAAATGGGATTTAGGGAAAGGAAATGATTTAGAAAATCTATGTAAAGGAGGGAGGAGGAGGAGGATGGATCTCTTCTCTCATGCGTAATGTTACGTTGTAGAATTTTAGACTTGAATGACTTATCTTGTGGGAGTTGGGGTACCCAGCTTGGTGAGGAGTGGTAGCTCGACCTTGCGAGGTGAGCTGGGAGCTAGTTAATTCTCTGGTTAGTGTGCTTGGCCCCTTGGCAACTCGGGAGGCTAAGGAGGAAGAAGAGTACCCCTAGCATTGGTTGGGAGGTACTGATGAAGTCTCATCGGTCGGCAAGCGGGAGCTGTATGGAGTGCGTGGGACAACAACTCAAAGCGGGTGACTTAGGCTACAGTATGCTTCCTCTATTTCTTCATGGTATATTATCAGTATACTTTACAATTTTAGCTATGTATTTTAATTGGGTAAAGAAAATGATTGACCGATCATTTTAATTAATAATTGGATCTCACCCATAGACTTATGCTCATTATTGATTGATTCCATTGGCTTTCGATCCCTGCATGTCATGACCATCCTATGGTTTTATTGATTTTGTGATGAGATGCGCTTCTTACTTCACCCTCGTCCGTAGCTCAACAGTCCTCGCCTGGGCAGTCGACCAGGAGCCGGATCGACGGTCATCACATCGGTATTAATAGACCTATATATCCTAATGCCTTGCCTTTCTTTGTGATGATGATGACCGACGAATGCTTCTGCCCAGTCGTCTGCCGATGTTGATTATTCTTGGTTGAATGATTTTTCTTGCACCTTCTTTTGAACGAGTATTGTTTCGTTTCTCTTAATGTTTTCTGCATTTTATTTTTATGCATCTGCATTATTACACCAATCCCAGCACTTGTTTGGTTTATGGACTGTGATTTACATTTTACTGACTGCTATCTGGAAAACTATTCTTTTCCACAACGATTTGGCTATCTTGAAGGAATTTAATTCTCATAAGCATTTTACCTTTCAGAAATGACATAATATGTACAGTTGACGACTGATAGTTCTTGATTAAAAGGGCAACGAAATTACCCCTTGGTTGACTGCATTTTTGTTTAACCTAGGAATGACGAAAAAAAATTGAAAGTGTTCAATACACAGACAGCGTTGCTTTCCCTGCATTTTACAAATGTTTGTATTTATTGCATTTTTACTTATGTTATTGACAATGATTTATAATCCACTCCCTTCTAATTCCCTTTTATAATTTTTAAACCCATTTTGGTCAGTGATATCATCACACAACGAACTCATATTTCGCTCAGCCAAATCTTTATGTTATTTCATTTTTTTTTTTACGACGAGTATTATTAAGACACCATTTTCTTAAAGACAGCAAAATCATCACATTGTGTTTGCTGGCATTTCAACTGCAACTTTGATCTTCAGTGACAACGATTCTCCAGATAGTATGCACAGGGTATATTTTTCTTTCTTTGAATAACAACTATTTATTTGCCAGATGACAACCATAGATTTCCCTTGACTGTGGTGTAACATTTTTACCCTCTTTTACTGCCAATGATCGATATTTTGAGCCACGATTCCACCTGTATCCATTGAATGCATTTTATATTTTTTTGACTCCAACAGTCGTGTGACTACCTACATTTTTATAGTAGTCGTGTAAAATCTCATAGCTGCGTTTTGGCATTGTTAATCCTTATTATTCCATATCTCCTTACCTCTGCGTTTGAGAACGTGTATGGTTGTAATTGTCGATAGCATTGGATTGCGTTTGGGTTTTGGGTAGCGTTGTATGTGGGTAGAGAATCGTGGCATGGGTAGTAATCCCAATTTTACAATAGCTAACCACATGACAACAGTTAGCTAGACTTTATATTTGATTAAATCATTATTTAGACAGTGAATGGTGTCAATTTTTCGGTTAAACTCTTGTTTTTGTTTTCACTTGACAACCATATCTTTTCAAACAACGATATCTTCCTTGTATGTTAGACAGCCCACTAATTAATTATGCATTGATGACAACGAATTTAGCAATTTTACTAGACAACTAACTTTTTGCTTTGGCATTCTTACCCCTGAGTTTTCTTTTTCTTTTTCCTGACAACATTAATAATTGGCATTATGGTTCTGGACAACTTCCCTCTATTTTTAATTAGCAATGATAATTATGTTTGTAGGATATCGTTTAACAATGGCATCAAGTGCATTGAATGGCTCTGAATGACATTAAAAATGATCAGGCATATAGAAATTAAATCTCATTAGACGAATTGGGCATTAAATCTCATTGAATGCATATGGCAATAAATCTCATTGAATATATATGGCATTAATTCTCATTGAATGTATAGCGACTTTTCTGGTAATGTGTAGCTTGAATTATATGGAATTTATAGCTTGTAATGTATAGCTTGTCTTGTCGTTAATGTGTTATACAATTTTTAATTGTTGAGTTAGATGGTATTAATGGTAGATTGATTTGTTATTGTTGTCTAAATTGTCATTTAGACTTGCGAATTAGATTGCACTTAAGGTTTATTTAGCCTTGCACATTATTGACTAGTAGTCATTTAGACTTGTTAATTTAGATATTTGATTAATTTAATTAGATATATAGTTATTGTTTAATTTGGTAAATTAGACTCTCTAAATTAGATTTTTATTTCATGTTAAGTTAGGTTGTAAATCATTGACTAGTTGTATTTAGACTGGTTAATTTAGATCTGTATTAACACTTAATTAGATTGTAAATATTGACCAGTTTAGACTTGATAAAAGGGTTGGGTTGTTGAGGAAGTCATGTATTGGCTTATGTCTTACCTTGTTGTCATCCACTAGTGTCTCGTCGACCTGTTGTTGGGGTATGGGCGAGGTTTTCTTATTGGTATATGTCTCCTATCACGTTAGATTATCTAGAGTCCTCGATCCAGATAGGATGTGTTGTGCTAAGGTTATTGACGCATCTATCACCTGGGGACGACATGATTCCTGATGAGGGGATCATGGCGTGGCCTATTGGATAGCGGTGAACGAGAATTTGGTCGGAGTCGGTGCGTTCTGTGTGAGTGTTGTCGAGCATTGTAAGTTTCTTTTGGCGCATGGTGGACACCTTCATGCATTTGCACCTTGAGTTTCTAGTCTTGTTTGTCAAGGTCGTTGTGTTGGGAGGGGGAATGTTGTCCCTTAGCTTGTAGGTGTGTCTTGTTTGGGTCAGGTGGGTAGTCGTTCCTCTTGTTGTCTATGCATGTTGCACCCAATTTTCCTTATGCCAATGCGTGGAGTCATAGTTTCCTATTGCCTGGACTGTGTGCTTTCATTCATCGTCAATGGTGTGGTAAATTTGTTGTCATTGTCGCCTTCTTGCCTAAAAAGAAAAAAGAAAATTCACTTATGCTTCGCTCATAGTCATAATGATGGGGTCGTTACATATTGATTGTCGGTTAACCCAAACTACTAACACTACAAATATAACTGGGAGCAAAATTCATGTTTAGAGCAACCCACACTAAGTAACAACTAGAGTGGTCCAACATATAGGAGATCATATTAAGGTTTATATTGATATTAAATATCATATTTATTATTAATATGTAATAATGTTTTGTTAAACTCTGATAATAAATATAAATCTAAATTTATATATTTTCTCTATTAATGCCCCACCCCCCCCAGCTTTATCATCTTTTGAAGATAATCAAACTATTATTTTAACATGGCATGATTTTGATAAGTTCCACCCCTACCTTTATAAGCTGATAAATACACATAAAACTATATATATTAAGCTATTGCACCAAAGGAAATGAAATGCACGTATAAAAATATAGTAGAATAAAATAGATGTGTCATTGTGTGCTAGTTGGAGGACTCCTGAGTTAGAAGACTCACGGTTTCACATTTATAGTCATGCTTATGTATCATGAGTCTAACCGACCGTTTCTTCATTCCATGCTTTTGTACAAATAGAATAAATTACATTAGTGAATAATTTTTGAAATTAAATTTTTGTCTCCACTTGTTAAACAAATGAAATAACTAATTTTTTAAAACTAAATTTGTGTCTCCACTTCTTCTCAAACAAATGAAGTAAATGTCTTTGTTAGAACTTTTTTAAGTCTAACCATTTGTCTTGTATGCATTTCTTTTCCATATTTTGAAAATAATCATCAAAAAAATAGATTAGATGATATTATTGGGACCATTCTTTTATGTTTTAATTATGAGTCTTGTTTACATAGCTTTATCATGTTTTGAAGATAATCAAACTATTATTTGAACATGGCATGCTTTTGATAAGTTCCACCCCTACCTTTATAAGATGATAAATACACATAAAACTATATATATTAAGTTATTGCACCAAAGGAAATGAAATGCACGTATAAAAATATAGTAGAATAAAATAGATGTGACATGTGAGCGGGTTGGTGGACTCACGAGTTGGTGGACTCACAAGTTCACATTTATAGTCATGCTTATGTATCACTAGTCCGACCGCTACATGAGATTTAGTAATTTATAGAATATTATAACATTTTACCAACATTTATAGTAATTTATATAATGCTATAACACTTTTTACTTAAAGAATAGTATAAACAATTATTTAAATTTTATTCAATATTATTTTTAAATTTTTTAAATGTAAATTTGGAATTTTGGAATTTTGATTTTGTTTTTATAGAATGTCTAAATGCATTTTAATGGGGGATTTTTCAAGTGTGGAGAGAGATCAAATCTTTCAAGGTATAAACCTCCTTTATAATACAAAACTTGAATAAAGGTTTGTACCTAGAAATTGATCCTTTTTTACTCTAGAGTTAAAATGGATATATACTTGTATATACTATTTTATATTAATATTAATAAATAAACTATAAAGTAAAAATAATGATATCTATCATATATGATTAATATTAAATATCATATTCATTATTAATATGTGATAATGTTTTGTTAAATTTTATTCAATTAATTATTCATGTTTATTTTTATTTTTCATTTTTCATTTTTATTTATGAATACACGAAGACAATTATAAAATTACAATGATTTTTCATATTTAGATCAACACACACTAAGTAACAACTAGACTGGTCCAACATGGAGAGCCTATTAAGGTCCATATTGATATTAAATATCATATTTATTATTAATATGTAATAATGTTTTGTTAAACTATATATACTAAGCTATTGCACCAAAGGAAATGAAATGCACGTACAAAAATATAGTATAATAAAATAGATGTGACCACTTCCTCATTCCATGCTTGTGTACAAATAGAATAAATTACACTAGTGAATAATTTTTGAAATTAATTTTTTGTCTCCATTTGTCAAACAAATGAAATAACTAATTTTTTAAAACTAAATTTTTGTCTCCACTTCTTCTCAAACAAATGAAGTAAATTTCATTGTTAGAACTTTTTTAAGGCTAACCATTTGTCATGTATGCATTTCTTTTCCATATTTTGAAAATAATCATCAAAAAATAGATTAGATGATATTATTGGGACCGTTCTTTTCTGGTTTAATTATGAGTCTTGTTTGCATAGCTTTAACATCTTTTGAAGATAATCAAACTATTATTTTAACATGGCATGATTTTATAAGTTCCACCCCTACCTTTATAAGATGATAAATACACATAAAACTATATATATTAAGCTATTGCACCAAAGGAAATGAAATGCACGTATAAAAATAGAGTAGAATAAAATAGATGTGACACGGTGCACGCTTGGTGGACTCGCGGGTTGGTGGACTCACTGGTTCACATTTATAGTCATGCTTATGTATCACGAGTCTGACTGACACCTACATGAGATTTAGTAATTTATAGAATATTAAAACATTTTACCAAGATTTATAGTAATTTATATAATGCTATAACACTTTTTACTTAAAGAATAGTATAAACAATTATTTTAATTTTATTCAATATTATTTTTAATGTTTTTAAATGTAAATTTGGAATTTTGGAATTTTGACTTTGTTTTGATAAAATGTCTAAATGCATTTTAATGACGTATTTTTAAAGTGTGGAGAGGGATCAAATCTTTTAAGCTATAAACCTCCTTTATAATACAAAACTTAAATAAAGGTTTGTACCTAGAAATTGATCATTCTTGACTCTAGAGTTAATGGATATATACTTGTATATACTATTTTATATTAATATTAATAAATAAACTATAAAGTAACTATAATGATATCTATCATATAATATTAATATTAAATATCATATTCAATATTAATATGTGATAATGTTTTGTTAAATTTTATTCAATTAATTATTCATATTTATTTTTATTTTTCATTTTTCATTTTTATTTATGAATACACTGTTACGAGGAAAATCTCACTATGTCTAGGGTAAACCACAACAGATGGAAATGACTGCAGAAATCAAGTCTATCCCAACAACGTGCTATATAAACCAATGTTCAAGCGAGATAACAAAGAGGCCTACCTCGTCCAGATGTTTGATGAAGTCCATCGTTGAGCGCTTCGACCCAAAGCTATATACCTGCGACAAGTTCTCAACAAACAAGCAAAGAAATCATATGGTGGTAGTGTAAAAGGTTAGCAAATTAGATACCATAATCCATTAATATACATAACAAATACGTCCATGGATAATAACTCAATATATTTTCAAGATATCAATTGGACGGGAAAAGAGTATTTCTATTAATAAATGATCAGCAAAAGTGAAAATATTATAGACTTCTGTGTCGGCATGGTTCGGAACCAAGAAACTAAGTTCCTTCCAGTTGGGCCTCCATCACTTCAATCCTCCACCAAAGTCAAGTTCATAAGAGAGAAACAATGAGGTTATCAATCAATAAGGGGAGAGCTTGGGGGCTGAACACTGTGTTCATACTTAAAGGACAAAGGGATGCAGACTCAATATAAAGTAAATAATTTATCTAGAGTAACTTTTCTCTCAAAGTTGAATTCTTTTATCCTCTTTACATAGCTCAGAATTGGCCCATTTATAGCCTTCAAAATGGAACTGAAGGGCCGATTCAGAACGTTTCCAGTATATGGAAGGCAAAGGATCATAGATCTCTTGTCGTGACATGGAAACCCGACATTAATTTTCATTTTCTGGCACAAATTTCGATGTACGTGGGCTGTAGTGGAGCAGCCTGCATATACGCATGTTGTATAGTGTGCAAGATGCATACATATGGAAAAATATTAATTTTTGTCTCTGGATTTTATCAATGGGGAAGATAAGTCTGCATAGGGAAATGAATTAAGGCCCTCTGTGAAAGATTGCATAGGGTGAGGAAGATCTTTCTATAACATACACTAAGACAACTATAAAATTACAATGATTTTCTCTTTTGTTTAGTATTCCTCTCTCCTTCATTTATCAAAATCTTTCTTTACAATTATAGAAAATCAATCTTGCAGAGCAAATTTCATGTTTAGAGCAACACACACTAAGTAGCAACTAGACTAGTCCAACATATAAGAGAGCCTATTAAGTTCCATATTGATATTAAATATCATATTTATTATTAATATGTAATAATGTTTTGTTAAACTCTAATAATAAATATAAATCTAAATTTATATATTTTATCTATTAATGCCCCCCCCAGTAGCTTTATCATCTTTTGAAGATAATCAAAATATTATTTTAACATGGCATGATTTTGATAAGTTCCACCCCTACCTTTATAAGATCATAAATACACATAAAACTATATATATAAAGCTACTAGACCAAAAAAAATGAAATGCACGTATAAAAATATAGTAGAATAAAATCAATGTGACACGGTGCGCAGGTTGGAGGACTCGCGAGTTCACATTTATAGTCATGCTTATGTATCACGATCGACCGCTTACTCATTCCATGCTTGTGTACAAATAGAATAAATTACATTAGTGAATAATTTTTGAAATTAAATTTTTGTCTCCACTTGTCAAACATATGAAATAACTAATTTTTTAAAACTAAATTTCTGTCTCCACTTCTTCTCAAACACATGAAGTAAATGTCATTGTTAGAACTTTTTTAAGGCTAACCATTTGTCTTGTATGCATTTCTTTTCCATATTTTGAAAATAATCATCAAAAAAATAGATTAGATGATATTGTTGGGACCATTCTTTTCTGGTTTAATTATGAGTCTTGTTTGCATAGCTTTATCACCTTTTGAAGATAATCAAACTATTATTTTAACATGGCATGCTTTTGATAAGTTCCACCCCTACCTTTATAAGATGATAAATACACATAAAACTATATATATTAAGCTATTGCACCAAAGGAAATGAAATGCACGTATAAAAATA
>ML849507.1:0-13930 GCA_009831015.1 Picea engelmannii
GTTTTCCACTTTGACTCCATTAACCCTAAGGCACTGATCCTAAGAGACCTCATGCGTTGAAGTGACCTGATCAAAACTACTTTCAAACTCTTGAATCAAAACCCTAACTTCACTAACCCTAGCCTACACTAACCTTCTAACCCTATATGTTGCCTCCATCCTTAGCTATACATTACTAGTGCAGCTAGACGTTCTCTTTATAAGCAATTGAAAAATGATTAAAGACATTAATTAAGTGAAGTGTTGATTTATTGCATTGAATGCCACATTATTCCCATATTTGTTGAAGAAGTGATATTATTTTCATTTTCCATTTATAAACATTGACTTCGTCAATATTTGTTGCTAAATTGCTTATATTTTTATGAGATAGTCATATATTTATATGAAGTACCAACCCATTGAAATAGCTTGCATATATCAGTTTACTGTTGCTTTGTTCTAGGCAGGTGTATTTCTTTGGGGATTTTACTTTATTGGCCTTTGGCCGGACTATCTGCTCGGTGGTGACTTGTGAGGGGGGAATAACTACTTCATCCTGTAATCTTCTGCCTTCTCAAAACCCTAGGTCACCGGGGACGTCTCCCTTGAGATTTACCACCCTAAATAGAAAGAACCATCCCATTGTGGTGACATTGGGTGGGATTGGTTCCTGTTACGCCAGTTTGACCTTCAAACCTCAAACTTTTATCCTTTCTACAAACTGTGTGATAACATTTTGGCGCCGTTGTCGGGGAACACTGAGTCAATTCTCCTCAAGACAACATTTTTCGGTAATCCTTGCCTCAGAAGCCTTATCTTACAAGCTTACCTGGCGACTCCACTTAGGGTGCTCTCCCTTTATTGTTTTTTGATGATTTCAAGCAAATCATCTGGTGACTCCACAAATAGCTAATGACGACTCGTAGTGGGCGCCAATATATACCTTCATCTACTATGACCTATGCAAATCTTGTCACCCCTGTAAGTTCTCCCAAATGGTCTCACGAAGAACTCTTTGGATCTTTAGGCTTAGATAACACCCAAGGGGGGTTACATGATATACCCAAGAAGGTCAAGTCCTGGATACCTAAGTTTTCAGGGGAAAATGGATCCTATGACGACTCTCATTGGACCAAGTTCTGTGAAGAGTTTCATTTTCACCAATCCGGACAAGAACACCTCGATGTATTTTTGAGGCTCTTTGTGAACTCACTCACCGGAAGTGATAGAAGATGGATTAACAAACTCCCGAAAGGAAGCATCAAAACCCCTGAATATCTTGAACAAGTATTTAAGAAAAAATGGTGTGAAAAAGAAAGCATGGATTCCCTTTACTCTCAGTATACTGACATTTGTAAGGGTTCTAGCGAGGGCATTAGGGATTTCAATGACAGGTTCAATCTTCTCCTAAAAAATATCCGACCTAGCTTCTCAGAAGAAGCTATCCTCCAACACTACTTGAACTTGTTGGAAGGAGTTTTTTAGTTTACTCTCAAAGATCGGTAACCCTTGACTCTAGAAGAAGCACAATATTTTGCTTATCAGATTGAGAGGAACCTTGGATTTGAAGACTACAACCATCAGGTTAATCTCTCGCACAGTAATAACCCTTGGGAATCTAGTGACGGGGATATCACCAAAACTAAACCCAAGCTCCCATAAATCCTTGAGGTAAAACTCATGCTTCCCAAAAGGAAATGGAGCACAACTTTCTCAAACATCAACGATGTCTTAAACTTCTCAAGACAACATGACCCATCTGAGGTTTTGGTTGTGACCACTCATATAAAACCTAATTTTGAAGATTCCTTGTTTGTCTTGAACACACCAATGTTATAAAATCAAGATATGAGTGAAACCAATAGGGATCCGAAAAATAGGTCTGAAGAGCCCCGGGTACATAGTGGAAGCGATTTAAGCACTAGTATGTCATGTATCTTGCAAAGGGTTAAAATAATTCATGAAATGTTGAAAATTTCTTTTCTAACAAAGCAAGACCCGGATGACCAATTATCTTTTGAGGGGATTCCCACACTATTACAAACCGATCATTTTGAGCAAGATGAGAAAACACCCTCTTCCTTATTAACAAATGATCTTGGACCTAGTGACTATAATTCGGTGGATTTGTGCTTGTTTCAAGATTGCCCCACTTTTCCCGTGACAGAAGAAGATACAAACTGGGGTGATTATCTCGACGATACCTCTGACATCTCTGAATATTGGGATGAAGATGGATATCGAGTACAAAGAGTAGTTGGTATCGTTGAGTGGAACGAAAATGTTTTCAAGGATATAGAAGTTCCAAACGCCTTAAAACCTACAACCATTGTGGATGAAAACCCTTGGTGTTTTCATTGCAGTGAAGCACATTGGGAACATGAATGTCCTTACAGTAATGGTGGCCATCAACAAGTGAACAATATAGGCCACGTCATAGAAGGCCCTCAAATAAATATCACCGTTGAAGAGCATCAAGAGGCCATGAAACAGGCAGCCAGGTTGGCTAGAATGGCGGTAATAAACAACCTAGACCAGGAATCAAAAGAAAAGTTAAAGAAACAAGAGTTCCAAGTGTATAGAAGAAAGAAACTAAGCCAACCTACCGCTGATAAAAAAAAAACCCCATCTTTGTATGTGTTCCTTCCTAAAACATCCAAGACTGAAAGGGTTGACTTAAACTTTGACTTTGAAGGGGAATTATCCAAGATGCATGTAACCATTCCCCTAAGAGAAGTCATTAAAGTGCCATCTGTCAAAGATCATTTTGACAATTTCTTTCAAGCATCAGATGGACCCATGGACCCCCCTATCATGTTACAAGTTGATCACTTCAGGGTCCAATATGGTGAAAACCCTCCCTTCTTCATGACTTTAGTAATGGACAACAAAAGCCTCAACAACTGCATGTTGGATACAGGGGTAGGTGCAAACATAATGCCTTTTAAAGTCATGCAATAATTAGGGTTGAAAGTCACACGTCTGTACAAGAATGTGTGTGGTTTCGAATCTAAAGCCATACCCACACATGGAGTAGTTGAAAATGTGGAAATTTGCCTTAAAGAGTACCCCGAGAAAGTGATCCACATTGACATCGTGATAGTAGACGTCCCAGATGTGTGGGCAATGTTGTTGTCTAGGAAATTTGATTCAATGTTGGGAGGTACCCTAGAGATGGACCTTTATTTTATAGAATTACCTTTGAAAGATGGAATAATAGGCCATCTCCTCAATGAGCCAGTAACTGAAACCCATGTGTGAGAAGCTAATCACCTGGTCAAAAGTGACAAGGCACATGATGAGATCATACAAACTCTTCATAAGTTTTCTCCTGAAGATATGCCTTTCACCACAGAAGAGGACTTTGATGAAATTAAATGGCCCAAAAAGGAAGAGTACCAAAAACTCCTAGATGAATTTAAAGGCAAGGAAACTAGGACTGTGAAGATACTAAAAAGACCAGAAGATGATGTACAAATTCATCCATACCAACAGGAGGTATTTACAGCAGAAGCCCACCCTCCTCCCTCTGCGCAATACACTAGGGTTGTGCAGGGGACAACCAAATATAAAATCAGGAAGTACAAGGAAGGAGATGTAATTTGGATGTGGGATACCTAGAAAGGAGAGGCAACCAACGTCAAAGGAAGCACTCAATCGTGGCTCAAACCTTTCAAAGTTGGATGAGAATCGGTTGATGAATGCTACTATTTTTCCACTTTGGAAGGAAGAAGGAACCCATTACATATCAACGGTCGCCTCCTCAAACCCCACCAAGGTGGGGGAACCTGACTTCACAGGTAAGTACAGGTAAGTAGGCATTTTTCATTCGCGTATTATATCATTTGCATTTGCATGTTAGTTTTCTTTCACATCACTTTTATTGATTGTTTTATTTCATTCTCTCTCTCTCTCTCTCTCTCTCTCTCTCTCTCTCTCTCTCTATATATATATATATATATATATATATATATGTATGTATGTTGGGGTGGCATTACCACCCCAAATTTTTGTTATTGATACTTCTATCGATATTGAGAAGGTCAATAGGTTATGCCAGAGATGTTGAGGTTTCTCATGCTCTCTACGGTGAGCACATGTCCCCGAGTTGGAGCCAGATGTTATCCCCCACTTTTAGGGATAATTAGGAGATCATGTCTTGAGGCCCACAGGTCCTAGACATGGAGTACCGAGAGCAGGATCGACTTTAGCATGGCCCTGGAGGGCCCACCTTTTCTTTCTTCCAACATATTTGTCTTGTCAGCAGCAACAACATCCATCACCATTGGCTTGGTATTGTATCATAAAAGGTTCTTGCTCCATGAGGTAATTATTTCAGATATCGTGGTATGTGTCACTTTGATCATCAAAACATTTGAACATATGCATTTGATTCCTTTTATTTCTAACAACTGCTTGGATCTTAGACTTGCCCACTTGACCATGTTTGGGCGGATTGACATGGTGCCCTAGCAAGCCCGTGTCTGTAGGTTTTGGTTTGCCACTGGGGGGAATTTCTGAGAAGCCGTCGTCCGCTCCCATCATAGTACCACTTTTCCATCTTGTTTCCTGCTCACCTATACCATTCCACTTGTCCAGACATTGGGATGACCTATTTTCAGGATTGCACCTTATCTTGTGGGAAGAAGGGGCTAAAGGCCCAGGAGGTAAAAGCAAGTTGGTAAAAGATAAAAGCCTAAAATAAAACCTCGATATGATTCACCCAGGGAACCCCGAGAAAGCAATAAAAAGATTCTCAGCAAGAAACAAGAAGGACCCGGAAAAAATAATAAAACAAGGCCTAACCAGAGGATAGGAGGTCTCATCATGAGTGAGCCTATTAGGTCCATGGGTATCTAACAATATGACATTGCCATTATTTGGTCACCATGCCAGGGTAGTGACTCTTGGTTGCATGGCCAAGGGAAAGGGGGTCTCATCACGAGCTAACCTTCTCATTTATGTCAAAATACTTGTGGGAAACACTGTCAACACTGGTCACCACGCCAGGGTAGTGTCCCCTGATTATCTATTGAACAGAAAAAAACAATAAAAGATAAAAGAATAAAAGGAAAGAATGGGCTTGGAAAAATGCATCCATGACATGTACAACTCGCCTTTTACAAAGGCACCCACAGGTAACATTTTTGCATCCTTGGCCCTCACTGCACCCACATGTTTGGACATCCCCTGACCACATCACCCACTTACATGGCTTGGATGAGGTTTCTTCCGAGAAATTTCCTTCTTCTGTGGACACTAGCCCAATAGGATGCCTTGTCTTTTTCTCCAGACTTATATTGTAGGCTTGTGTAACGTCTTTTGAGCTGTTCATTGATGTATTAGGGATTTTATGCACATGTTTAATAATATTGATGATGAAATGTGATTGGGATTTCTATGATCCCTGTGACTGATGAGCCCATGGAGGGCGCAACTTTTGATGTGCAGGACCATGCCCGACGGAAAAGTACGATTTGGACTGGTACACATGGGGAGATGATCAGTTTGGACCTCCATGGGGCTGAAGAGCCCACCAGGTGGATGCTGAGACCCCATCAGGGGGTAGAGATAGGATAGAGATGGATCTGGGGCTTTTCACCGGAGAAGAAGAGGACGTTCCACCAGAGGCACCCCGACACAGTTTGACCTAGGGGGGTTGAGCCCTTTTCAGTGGGACGTTGGCCTTGGAAGGAATGGGACATCACGATTGATGACTAAGATGTCATCCAACCTATTGTATGTCTTGGGAGGGATACTAGGCAGCAGTGGCACGTGTGGTAGGTTGGAGAAGCCCAAGGAGGGCTAACGTTTTTCTCTAGGATGCTTCATTTGCCTTAGAAAGGGATAACGTCCCCCTTAGAGGGGATTTTATTCTATTTTCATCTTGATTAGGGTTTAGATTTAACATTTTAATGTAAAACAATATGATTTTAGTATTTTGGCCTTGTCGGCCTTTTACATGACCTAAAATGTAAAATTAGGTCATGGAATGGTATAAATGAAGGATTTTCACCTTCATTTTTTCATGACAACTTACTCACTCATAAGGAGGTCTCAAATTTGCGTTGTATCTTGGGTTATTGGTTGATTTAGTGATGTGCACTTGTTGAAGGAGGATTATTTTGGCATGTTTTGGCATTTCTCTTGAAGGAAGGTGTTACAACTAGGGTTTTCATTGATATTTCTTCGTGAATTGTAAGTATTTTTTCTGCAAAAATTCTTGAATGAATGGTGTAGTTTAATTTCTTGCATATGTTTATGATTTTTCTGAACAAAACACTAGGTGACAAGCACACAAGTAGGTCCTTGTCTCATGTCCCCTTTGAGAGAAATTTTCAGCCATTGAAGAAGAAGAGAGCCTAGCCGTTGCTACACACACTCTCTCTCTCTCTTCATTTATTGCTAGCCATACTATCTATAAGCCAAGAGGAGAGAGACATCTTAAGCCTAGGTCTACTACACTTAGGGCCATTTTTCTCTAGGGTTTTCTAAAAAAGCCTTGCTGAAGCAAGACTTTGCATCATCAAACCTTCTAGTTTTGGTTTTATGCTTTATCTTTCAGCTAGTCGTTTTGCCATTGAGTTAAAGGAGGAGGAGAGAGCACCGAGGCCTAGTTTACCTACCGCAAGGTGAACCTTTCTCCCCTAGGGTTTTGACTTTGGGGCCTTGCTCTAGCAACACTCCAAAGATTCTCCCTCTAGTCTTTAGCCCACTTACCTTGCCTCCTTTAGCTCTTGCGTTTTCCACTTTGACTCCATTAACCCTAAGGCACTTATCCTAAGAGACCTCATGAGTTGAAGTGACTTGATCAAAACTATTTTCAAACTCTTGAATCAAAACCCTAACTTCACTAACCCTAGCCTACACTAACCTTCTAACCCTATATGTTGCCGCCATCCTTAGCTATAATTTACTAGTGCAACTAGACGTTCTCTTTATAAACAATTGAAAAATGATTAAAGGAATTAATTAAGTGAAGTGTTGATTTATTGCATTGAATGCCACATTATTCCAATATTTGTTGAAGAAGTGATATTATTTTCATTTTCCATTTATAAACATTGACTTCGTCAATATTTATTGCTAAATTGCTTATATTTTTATTAGATAGTCATCTATTTATATGAAGTACTAACCCATTGAAATAACTTGCATATATCAGTTTATTGTTGCTTTGTTCCAGGCATGTGTATTGATTTGGGGGTTTTACTTTATTGTCCTTTGGCCGGACTATCTGCTCGGTGGTGACTTGTGAGGGGGGAATAACTACTTCATCCTGTAATCTTTTGCCTTCTCAAAACCCGAGGTAACCAGGGACGTCTCCCCCAGGCTTTACCACCCTAAATAGAAAGAACCATCCCATTGTGGTGACATTGGGTGGGATCGGTTCCTGTTACGCCAGTTTGACCTTCAAACCTCAATTTTTTATCCTTGCCACAAGCTATGCGATAACAGGCCCAAATGATGCTAATGGTACTAAAGCACCAACTAACCTCCTACGGATTTGAGAAATGAGGAAATTGTGATTTTTAGTCAATCCTATGTGACTTTTTATATGAAAGGATTCCCACACTTCATCTACATGTCCAAATCTATGATGTGGTCCAAAAGAGCCTAGGATGTGGCATTGGGGGGTATTGCTAAGATGAGAAGTAGGTGATGGTCTCATGAACATATTATAAGCTAAATTGTTCACACATTGGGATCATCTTCAAATACATATTAAGGACTATCCTTACTTAAGGATGAACTATTAGGGGGATCCAGAGTTACCCTTGCCACTAGATCATGCATGAGGATGTGATGGTAAGTGTGTAATCACCAATACGTTTTTACCTTTTAATTTAAAAGAGTATAATATTTCAATATATGGTACTGATCATCAACTATATGAAATGTGCATATATTACACCGGTGAGGCCAATGGGACAAACTACCCACAAGATGAGAGGAGAGTCTATCGAGGCTAGGCCATCGGGGCTAAGACCCAGAGTGGATATAAATCAACTACTGGAGGAGCTTAGAGAGAGGTTTGGGGTACTCCTAAATGTATTATCTGACCGAGGGTGGAATGATCTTGATGATACTTATGTAGCAACATGTAGTGAAATTCCACCCTAGTTGCACCCACTTTTACATAGAGTAGTAATGGCTAGTCAGGTTGTCAGAGATCTCTCCGGTGGGGATATAGTTCCATTGGCTTGTGATCCTCCATCTAAAGGGGATGGAGGGGATGATTAATTGGGTGGGCCCTATTCCCCTGGTTTTTTGTTTGATGTATGTAGAATGCTATGGGCATGCCACAAATAGCTAGAGTAGTGGACTCCAAACTGATGCAAAACTATTATGATGTTTTGAATTTTATATATACACGATGTTTTGAATTATATATATATATATATAAACACCATGGATGCTATTTTTGATGTGCAAATGAAAATGTGGAATGCCAATTTGTTATTTACACCTATTTGTGTACACTATATTAGAATTGTATGCAAATTGTATCTTCTTATGCATGCATGTGCTAAATGTAATCTAGAATGTTATTTGCAATGGTATCTACATAGTTATTTTGTCTTTTGGGAACATGGCTAAATGAAATTGATTCAAATGAGCATACCAAAATATTGACTGGTAAATATTTTTTAAAAAGGATATGGTTACACACATGATATATGATGTTCAATTGCATTACAAGAAGCTGAGAATCGAGACAAACATGAAGGTTATGGACTCGACGGTCAAGGGCGTTGACTAACAAACTGATCAAAAAATAATATTTGACTTAGTTATTGGTGGTAGGTCCAACACCAATGCCACTGGAGTGGACAAGGAAATGTGCAAGGGTAAAGAGGGCCCAAGTTACCAAGGATAAATTCCTTGAATAATTATTCACACCATCGACATAACCAATGTAGAAAAATGATGAGGAGTCCATCTGAAAGACACAAGAAGACAATGGATGAGATGTAAAATTTACAAAAGGGATGCAAAATACTATCTAATATATGTACAAGATACAAGGGTTCTCTAAAGAAATAATCAAGAGTAAAGTTTATTAAGGTAGAGCACTTTGCGAGGGTTATGGAGAAGATCCCCTTCAGGAACCTCAAGAAGATATGCCCCCTTGCGCAAACATTGTTTGACAAAGTATGGGCCCACACATAATGGTTCAAACTTCCCTCAACCTAAGATATCATGGGATTGGTCATTTACTAGGACTAGATTTCCTTCATTAAATATACGAGGCTAGACCTTACAATCATATTGGGATTTAGAATGATTTTTGGATACTTCAATAGTTTGCAATGCAATACAACGGTCTTCATTGGTGTGATCCAAAGTCACTAGCATATGCTCTAGGGAGTGGTATCAGGTAGGAGTTCGACAAATAAATGGAGGGAGAGGATTTTGCACTTGATCGATAATACTTCCTCCTCACCATGGATGAGATGGAATCCTTGTGAACCTCATGGAAATTTTGGTAGAAGACCTATAGGCCCATAAGGATGGGAAGATCGTGTGGTACTAGTTAGTTTTGTGTTTATCTATTGTTTACTGGAGCATGTTTTTAAGTATTTTATTGATGACCTCAACTTGGCCATTCTTCCATGGATAGAATGAGGATGAGTATTGGTGCTCAAAATGTAACAACGAAGATAACTCATGCTAGGATTCATATTCAAAATGTCGGACATGGTCAGAAACTAATTGTTTTGGGACGCAAAATTGAGTGATAACATGGTTGAGAAATAAGCAAATTGTAGTGGCCATGGTGTTATTAAATGTAGGCACAGATTTATCCCATTCCATAAAGTGATCAACAACCAAAATGATGTATTTATGATTGCTGGAAGAGGGGCGGTTACACTCCATGAAGTCAATGACCCATTTGTAAAATGGACTGATGGTGATAACATAGGGCAATAGGGCTAGAGGGGTCCACACCTTAGGGGCATAAAATTTATATTTAGTGCAATGCTTAACTTATTGAATGAAATATGTGAATAGAGTAGGACAAAAATAACCTATGTGCATGATATTTTGGGTGGTATCCATCCTAAAAAGGCAACCACCATAAGAAATACTATGGACATCATTTAAAACTTATCTTCCTCATTATGGGCGAGGCAATGTTGCAACAAGGTATTGACTCCTAAACGATAAAGATCATATCCAATGAGGAGCCTGACAGTGAATACACACCAATCATCATGGGTCAAATGAGGACCAAACTTATAGGTTTGTAAACAGGTTAGAATTTCACCATACCAAGGATTTCCTATTGATATAGAGAGTAAATGCTTATCCAAAAAACCATTATTCAAGAATGGGTCAGAAGCACCAGTTGGGAGATCAGAAATGAACTCCCTGAGGGACAAGGATTTACTACTTTTGAGGGTAATGAAATCGAATTCAAATTCCTGAAGGATAACGAACCAACAAGCATACTTCACATTGATCACTAGTCAACTCAATAGGTCGGGCATGTTGGGTATGTGTCATTTTCTTTCCATGTGTGTGGGGGTGTGTGTCAAATTTGATGATAGGGTATGATGATCCCACCACCTGTTGCTCTTTGTGTACGTGTGCACTGGGTGATTTTTCATGGGGCAGTCATAGAGAGGGAAACGACCCCCCCCTTTGATGCAGACCCCCTATCCCTCTTAAGGGCTGTGCGACCTCCCAGTTCCGGAGCCGAAATGGCTCTTCTGGTTCCAAACTGGAACCCTTCAAATGAACACACAGGTCCCCCACAAATGCTCAGTTGACTTTTCCAAGCGTCAAGCGTGAGCTCCCATAGCACACAATCAAGAGCCGTGACCTCCAGCTAGGCTCAGGTTCCAGCGCCTATCCCTTCGGGTTTCACGTTTTGTGAAATCGGGTGCAAGGGGTATCCCTGCTCCTTGGAATTCCCGGTTGCCGAAATGCCGAAATCCCGATGACCCGAGATCTATGGCTCAGATCTCTCTCGGATCGATGATCACACTTATTTCGGCGTTTCATGTTTCACGAAATTAGGGTACAAGGGATTTCCCTGCTCCTTGGAATCCCTGATTGTCGAAATACCGAAATCTCGATGACCCGAGATCGACGGCTTAGATCTCTCTCAGATTGACAACCACGCTTATTTCGGTGTTTCGCGAAATCAGGGTACAAGGGATATCTCTGCTCCTTGGAATCCCCGGTTTCCGAAATGCCGAAATAGGGCTCTAACTAGGAGCTAGCCCTCTCCTGTATGCTCGTGACGTGACCTCCGACTAGGCTCAGATCCCAACGCCCATTCCTTAGGGTTTTTGCATTTCACGAAATCAGGGTACAAGGGGTATCTCTGCTCCTTGGGATCCCCGGTTTCCGAAATGTCTTGGTGTTCGATTAACGACTCACAATAACCCCTGAGATCTACAACCCACGTCCAACCTCGTTATTTCGCTATTTCGTGATTCAGAGTTTTGGGAGACAAAGGCCTCTGTCCTTCCAACTTGCGATACCCAAAATCACGATGTGGACCAACGGTCCAGATCTTCCTGTGATCGACGGTTACTATCCCTCCTGAGCTTTGGACGTCAAGAAGCCCTCACCGCTAACCTCCTTGCAGCTCCACCTTATCCAACGACTTGCGGGGTTTCGACGTTTCTCCTCGAGGACTTTCCACCGTCTGTTCATATCTCTGAGACTCGCCCTTGCAGCTAACCTCCTCACAGTTCCACCTTATCCAATGGCTTGTGAGGTTTCAACGTTTCTCCTTGAGAGCTCTCCACCATCCGTTCAAATATTTGAAATCTCCCCTCTTGGATCTACACAGTGTTAAAGCCTGCGCTCCTACCTCAAATTGGATGCCCCTTGGGATTCTCCACCGCAATCCAAAGCTTGACGACATTCTTCCTCCTGAGCTTTTACTCACTTCAGACTTAGAAGATTTTCTAAGTCTTCGAAGACTCGGTCTTCGCTTCTTCCTAGGAGATGGGTTTTCTGGGTCTCGATAACGCTTCTCTGAAATGTTATTCCTCTTGAGCTTCGCCTTGTGTAGGCCTCGAATTCCTGTGCACTCCTTGCATCTAAGGGATTTCGATAATTCAGATCCAAGGGGTTTCTCACAGAGAGATTCCTCATGATCTCCTGGTGTTTTCTCCTCGCTCGATGCACACCTTGTAGAGCTTCAATGAAGAGAAACAATTGAAACTGGAAAACTCACGGTCACTGTTTCATTCACTTGTTTATGGGACACAAGAATAACAGAAATGACAGGAAAATGTAAACACAACTGCACAAAACGCATTTGGATCAATTTTCCCTCTTGTTATATTCACAAGTGCCCAATGGCTACAAAATACATTCAAATTATAGTAACTCCAAAACTGATATCTCCTTCTAACTTGTAGTTCTCCTTTACAACTAATTTCTCTCTGTGTTGCAACTAACCCCAACTGGGCGTACAAACTTCTACTTAACTCAAAAATATTTCTAGGTTTTCCATGGCTACTTACCTACTCTAAAATTCATCCTACACTATCTTAGTTCAGTCGCATTCCAAAGCCATAGTGGAAACTCCTACTCTGTTTACGATTTTCAAAACGTGCCTCAAAGGGTAAAATTTGGCACTGGTTCAAGCATGCATCCAAAGGTAAATTCCAGCGCTGAGTGAAGGTGTATTTCAAAATCGGTTGTAATTGCCCACGTTGAAGTTCTGGAAGAACTCTCATGTGTTGAGTGGTCCCGCCTCTACGTGCTTGCCAACGATGCTTCTGCATCATACTCCCCTTGACAAAAATTCATGGACCCCTATCCATGAGCTCCTCTACTGACTTTCCCTGCTTCTGGATAGCAACTTCATTTTCCTAGCTGACATCTTCTATTGGGTGTCCCTTCCATTTGACCAGATATTCAAAATGAGTCTTCCTCCTGGTCTTCTTGCCAAACCTCTGATCAACAATTTTCTCCATCTGCGGCTTTTCTGCCATAGGCATCTGTTTCTCCCACTGAACTTTTCCTTGAGCTTCTGACCCTTCTGTTTCATCTTTCCTGTACAGATACAGGTCTGAAACATTGAATATGGGTGAAATGCCCACACCATCTGGCAGCTCAATCTCATAGGCGTTTGCATCAAACTTCCTCAAGATCTTACAGGGTCCTATCTTTTTCATCTTCAACTTGTTGTATGTTCCCCTAGGGAATCTTTCCTTCCTAAGATGTGCTAAAACCTGATCTCCTACTTCAAATTGAAGTTCCCTGCGATGTTGATCAACTCTGTGCTTGTATTTCTGATTAAAACTCTCCAATTGTCTTTTGATCTGGCTATGGAGTCGCTCCATCTCCGCAGAAAAATCCTCTGCTCCAACGCTCCTAATCTCACCCTGTTCCAAGTCTCTCAACTTAGACACTCCCCTGGGTTGCATTCCATAGAGTATTTGGAATGGGCTCCTTCCAGTTATCCTGTTTGGTGAGTCATTGTATGCAAATTCTTCTTGTGGAAAGGATCTAATCCCATTGGTTATGATGTTTAGTAACTAGACTCCTTAATAAATTCCCCAAACTTCTATTTACCACTTCAGTCTGCCCATCTGTTCGAGGGTGATAAGCTTAGATGAAGGACAAATTTGTCCCCATCTTCTTCCACAACATCCTCCAAAAGTGACCAATAAATTTTGTGTCTATGTCTGAGACAATGCTCCTGGGTAGGCCGTGAAGTCTCACAACTTCTTTGAAAAAAAGATTTGCAACATGCGTTGCGTCACTGGTCTTCTGGCATGGGATGAAATGTGCCATCTTTGAAAATCTACCCACCACCACAAATATGGTGATCCGGATTATTTTTGGCACGAAATGAGAGCGGGGATATAACATAGAAATATTCAGAGATATTGCAAGAGCGACAACAATATAACAGAGATATAGCGGAAATATAAAAAGAGTCACAGATATACAGTAATACACGATTTCT
>ML849507.1:14414-32772 GCA_009831015.1 Picea engelmannii
CTAACCCTAGGAGATGAAGCGCCAAAAGTCATGTGGGCCCCGTTTGGGTAAGTTGGTGCATCAACTTCCCGGGGTCGTAACTTTTGCATACGATCTCCGTTTTAGGTGTATGATAGCTCGTTGGAAAGATCTATCCGAGAACTGCAACTTTTGGCTGGAGCAACATTGATCTACGATCCATGTTGCTCCCCGTTTTCCCAAAAAAACGTCGTTTAAGGCCTCAAAATGGCCCCGGAAGTTAAAAACTGCTAAAAATAGTAAATTACCAAAATTGCCAGAAACATGTTTTGGGCCAGTTGGAGAAGGTGGGTGGCCACCGATATCTAGCTGGATCATATGGAATCGAATCCTCTTTGTGTTCTTGGCAATCCCAACACAAAATCCATGCTTATTGCATCCCAAGACCTCTCTGGTATTGGCAATGGTTGATACAACCCAGTGTTCTGTATTTTCCCCTTAGCATGCTGACAAATTCTACATCTGTTCACAAACTTTATCACTTATGTTCTCATACCTGGCCAATAGTATGAGTTTCTCAACTGTGCAAACGTTTTATCATGGCTGAAATGTCCAACCAATCCTCCGCTGTGTTTTTCCTTTAGAATATTATCCCTTATTGAGCATTTTGGTATGCACAATTGATGTCCTCTGAACAACAGTCCTTCCTGAATCATGTATTCTATCCACTGACTTCTATCTCTCAACACAGGATTAACACATGCCTCATATGCCTCCTTGAAATCTATATCATCATGATACATGTCCTTAAGGTGTTCAAACCCCAAGGTCTTCACTTGGAATTCCTGCATGATCAAACATCTCCTGCTTAACGCATCAACAACCTTGTTAGCATTCCCAACAATATGTTTTATGACAAAAGTAAAATTTTTCATAAATTCAACCCATTTTTCATGCCTCTGGTTCAGTTTTTCCTGTCTGGTTATGAATTGTAAAGCTTGGTTATCGCTATACAAGACAAACTCTTGCGGGACAAGATAATGCCTCCATTTATTCAAAGCTTGAATTATGTCATAAAACTCCTTGTCATATGTGGAGTATTTCTTCTTAGTCTCATTCAGCTTCTCTCTGAAATAGGCAACAGGTCTGTTATCCTGACTCAAAACTGCTCCTATCGCAATTCCGCTTGCATCACATCTCACCTGAAATGTCTTTCCGAAATTTGGCAAGACTAGAATTGGTCGTTCCGTCATCTTCTCCTTTAATATATTGAAGCTCTTTTCAACCTCCTCTGTCCATTTAAAATATTTGTGCCGCTTCTTCACTGTATCCATCATGGGTGCACAAATCCCACTGAAGTCTCTAATGAACTTTCTATAAAAACTTGCTAAACCATGAAAGCTCCTTACCTCGAACATGCTCCTTGGTGACGACCACTCCTTGATCGCTTTCACCTTCTCTAGATCCATCTTTAGTTCATTCGAAGAGATCACGAAACCCAAATAAATGAGTTATGTCTTCATAAAAGAGGACTTCTTCAAATTGATCAATAGTTTCTCCTACTGTAGCCTCCTCATTACTAGCGTTAAGTGCCTCAAATGCTCCTTTTTAGTCCCGCTAAAGATCAGTACATCGTCTAGATATACAACCACGAACTTGCCAATGAAATCCTTTAGAATTTCGTTCATCAGCCTCATAAAAGTGCTCCGGGCATTCGTCAAGCCAAATGGCATAACCAACCACTCATACAGAACTTCATTCATCTTAAAGGCTGTTTTCCACTCATCACCTTCTCTCATCCTGATCTGGTGATATCCACTTTTCAGATATATCTTAGAAAATAAATTTTCTCCACTTAAGTAATCCATTAAATCATCCATCCTCGGTAAAGGAAATCTGTACCCGATGGTGATCTTGTTGATGGCTCTCGAATCTATGTAAATTCTCCATCCTCCATCATTCTTTGGGCTTAACATAGTTGGTATTGTGCATGGGCTCAAACTTTCTCTGACCAAACCCTTATCCAACAATTCTTGGACTTGGTTCTTCACCTACTCATTTTATCGAGGTGTTAATTTGTACGCTGCCTTGTTCGGCAGGCTTTCTCTTGGTATCAAGTCGATATGATGAATGATACTCTTGATGGGTGGCAATGAGTTTGGCAGCTCATCCACCACTATATCAACAAAATTATTCAGGAGCTCCTGAACTTCTTTAGGAAAATCATCCATTGATTTACTTGTAAGGATGACTCTGGGCTTCCTCACCACAATGAACTGCATCTCCTATTCTTCCTTGGCTTCTTTCAGGAGTTCCTTCCCACTCATGAGAAGTATGCTGGTGCTGGCTTCCTCCTTTGCTCTCTTCTCCTCCATTGGCAACATCATATGCGTCCTACCATTCTTCTCCAATGTATATGTATTCTTCCTTCCATTGTGAATGAAATTTCTGTCAAACTGCCATGGTCTTCCCAACAAAATGTGGCATACGTCCATGGGAATTACATCACATAGGATTTCATCTTTATATCCTCCTCTTTTAATTTCAACCAGGCATTGTTTAGTGATCGTTACTTGGTGTCCTTTTTGCAACCATGAGACTTTGTATGGCCTTGGATGTGCAGTTGTCTTTAGCTCCAATTTCTCCACCGTCTCCGTGGATATTAGGTTGTCAGTACTCCCACTGTCAATGATCACCTTGCATACTTTATCCTTAGTCTTGCAAGCTGTCCTGAAGAGACTGTTACTCTGCACTGGTTTTTCAATTTCTGCCTCTAGTTTTAAGAGAACTTTTCTCGACATTAGGGATGCTCCATCCTCTGCTCCTTCTACCTCAACATCTCTTCGTTGTGCTTCTGAAATGTGAGCTTCTCCTCCTTCCTTCTTCTTCTTGAGACATTCCCAAGACATGTGCCCCATCTTTCCACAGTTATAACACCTTACTCCTCCTCTACCTCTTCCTCTAGAAGAGTTTCTTCCACCACTCTGTCTCCCTCATGAACTTCCTCCTTGTTCTGAGTGATTGTGTGGTTTCTCAGCCTCGTCCTTAGACTGATGTGCTCTGTCACGGTTAAATCCTTTGCTTTTGCTTGGGATCGAGCCTTTACCTCTTCCTCGCTGGTTCTATTTTCTGGCCAACTTCTCCTCTGCCTTCAGCGCAAACTGATAAGAATCTTCCACAGTCCTGACTGACATCATGCTGAGCTCATCCTGGACCTCATATCTCAAGCCATTTATATGTATGGCGACTTTCTCTTTGTCTCTCTCCCATTGTCCAGTTCTGATGTTCAGCCGATAGAACTCCTCAGTGTACTCCTTGACTGTCATACCTTTCTGTCTCAGGTTCTGTAGCTTCCTGAACAGATTGATCTGGTAGTCTTTGGGTATGAACTTAGCCTTTAGTTTGGCTACCATCCTGTCCCAACTCTTTATCCTCTATTTTCCTTTACTTCTCCTCTCTGCCTACAGTTCATCCCACCACAGTGCTACATGCCGTTTTAGCCTGGTGACTGCCTACTTCACCTTCTTCTCCTCATTGACATCTTCATAGTCGAAGTGTTTGTCCATGGACCTTATCTAGTCCAATAGTTCTTCAGCATCTAGATTTCCCTCATACATGGGGACCTCTATCTTATCTCTGCCTCCCAATCTGGCAACTGCCCTCAACAAACGTTCTTCTGCAGCATCCTCTTTTGCAACTTCTTCAACCTCAACCTCTTCACTTTCCACATCAATGACATCCCCAACGTTAGGTGCTCTTCTCTGTGCTGCTTCCATTGTTTCCAATCGGGCGTGAAGCTCTCACATCTCCCTCTCTACAACATGGTTGGATAAAGGTGACTCTCGTCTTCTTGGCGACATTATGTTGACTATCTGTCACACACAGGGTACATCTCTGAGTTCTCTGTCTCCCTCTTTTCCTCCTTCACCTGAAGTCTATAGACGAAAAAATGATGCTCTGATACCACCTGATGCAGACCCCCTATCCCTCTTAAGGGATGCATGACCTCCCGGTCAGGATCTTCCGGTTTCGGAGCTGAAATGGCTCTTTTGGTTCCAAACTAGAACCCTTCAAACGAACACACAGGTCCCCCACAAATGCTCAGTTGACTTTTCCAAGCGTCAAGCGTGAGCTCCCACAACACACGACCACGAGTCGTGACCTCCGACTAGGCTCAGGTTCCAATGCCTATCCCTTTGGGTTTCGCATTTTGTGAAATCAGAGTACAAGGGGTATCCCTGCTCCTTGGAATTCCTGGTTGCCGAAATGCTGAAATCTCGATGATCCGAGATATATGAATCAGATCTCTCTCGGATCGACGACCACAGTTATTTCAGCATTTCATGTTTCGTGAAATCAGGGTACAAGGATATCCATGCTCCTTGGAATCCCTGGTTGCCGAAATGACGAAATGATGATGACCCGAGATCTACGCCTTAGATCTCTCTCGGATTGACGACCATGCTTATTTCAGTGTTTTGCGTTTCGCGAAATCCGGGTACAAGAGATATCTCTACTCCTTGGAATCCCTGGTTTCCGAAATGCCAAAATAGGGCTCTAAATAGGAGCTAGCCCTCTCTCATATGATCGTGACGTGACCTTCGACTAGGCTCAGATCCCAGTGCCTATTCCTTTGGGTTTTCGCGTTTCGCAAAATCAGGGTACAATGGATATCTCTGCTCCTTGGAATCCTCGGTTGCCGAAATGTCTTGGCATTCTATCAACGACTCACAATAACCCCTGAGATCTATGACCCACGTCCGGCCTTGCTATTTTTCTATTTCACAATTTGGGGTTTTGGGAGACAAAGGCCTCTGTCCTTCCAACTCACGATACCCGAATTCATGATGTGGAACAACAATCCATATCTGCCTTTGATCGATGGTTGCTATCCCTCCTGAGCTTTGGACGTAAAGAAGCCCTCACCGCTAACCTCCTTACAACTCCACCTTATCCAACAACTTGCGAGGTTTCAGTGTTTCTCCTCGAGGACTTTCCATCGTTCTTTCAGATCTACGATATTCGCCCTCGCTGCTAACCTCCTCCCAGTTCCACCTTATCCAACGACTTGCGGGGTTTCGGTGTTTCTCCTCGAGAGCTCTCCACCGTCCGTTCAGATCTTCGAGATCTCCCCTCCTGGATCTACGCAGTGTTAAAGCCTGTGCTCCTACCTCAAATCAGACGCCCCGCGAGATTCTCCACCACGATCCAACGCTCGATGGTGTTCTTCCTCCTAAGATTTTACTCGCTTCTTCCTAGGAGATGGGTTTTCTGGGTCTCAATAATGCTTCTCTGAAATGCTATTCCTCTTGAGCTTCACCTTGTGTAGGCCTTGAACTCTCGCGCACTCCTTGCGTCTAAGGGATTTTGATAACTAAGATCCAAGGGGTTTCTCACAGAGAGATTCCTCCTGATCTCTTGGTGTTCTCTCCTCGCTCGATGCACACCTTGTAGAGCTTCAATGAAGAGAAACAATTGAAACTAGAAAACTCACAGTCACCGTTTCATTCACTTGTTTATGGGACACAAGAATAACATAAACGACAGGAAAATGTAAACACAACTGCACAACACGCATTTGGATCAATTTTCCCTCTTGTTATATTCACAAGTGCCTAATGGCTACAAAATACATTCAAATTACAGTAACTCCAAGACTGAGATCTCCTGCTAACTTGCAGTTCTCCCTTACAACTAATTTCTCTCTGTGTTGCAGCTAACTCCAACTGGGCATACAAACTTCTACTTAACTCAAAAAGATTTCTAGGTTTTCCATGGCTACTTGCCTACTCTAAAATTCATCCTACACTATCTTAGTTCAGGCGCATTCCAGAGCCGTAGTGGAAACTCCTGCTCTGTTTACGATTTTCAAAACGTGCCTCAAAGGGTAAAATTCGCCACTGGTTCAAGCGTGCCTCCAAAGGTAAATTCCAGCGTTGAGTGAAGGTGGATTTCAAAATTGGTTGTAACTGCCCACGTTGAAGTTTTGGAAGAACTCTCACGTGTTGAGTGGTCCCGCCTCTGCATGCTTTCCAACGATGCTCCTGCATCACCCTTCTTTGGAGAAGCCTTTGGCTTCGGGGTAGTTCCCCAAAATATTTGTTTCTGGGTGTTTTTTGCTATCTTAGCATTTTTTTTTTTAGCTGTTTTATGAATTAATCTTGGATTAAGGGATTAGGTTTTTGGTAGGTGCGTAATACCTAAAATATTGTATATATTGTCTTGTGAATGGTGTGACACCAAGGAAGGTTAGTTTTCTCTCGGTTAAGGGTTTCTAGTGTAAATCACCGTGTACTATGTGTATGAGCCATTGATTAATTTGTATTTTTCTTAAGAATCTGTATGCATTGCTTTACTTCACAAGCTTAAAACTTACATGTGGTATCAAGTTACAGGGGGACACCTTTGTTTATGAGGGTTTGGCTCGATCTTGATAGATCAAGTTTATCTTGGGTCTATGATAAACCTAGGTTTAGTGGGAGCTTTGCAAGGGCAATCCATGAGTTGAAAGAGAATGACAAGTGATTCTAGAATTGAGATTGAGAAGTTCAACAATCAAAACTTTGAGCTATGGAATCTCAATATGGATGACCTTCTTGTAGAGAAATAACAATGGATCATTGTGGATCTCGGTACACAACCTACTGGTACACAATCTACTGGTACACAAACTACTAGTACTCAATCTACTAGTATGTTGAGAGAAGATTGGGAGAATTTGGATAGAAGATAAAGGAGTACGATTTGACTCTGCTTGGCAGATTTGGTGTTATTGAATGTGTCAAGAGAATTTACAACCAAGGAACTATGGGAAAAGTTGGGGAATTTTTGTCAATCAAAGTCTTTGGAAAACAAGTTGTTTCTTCAAAAAACGTTGTATCATCTTCAGATGGAAAATGGAGATTCTGTGAAAGAGCATCTAAATGCCTTCAATACTCTGGTAAGTCAACTTGTCTTTGTTAATATTACGATTGAAGAAGAAGATACGTGTATTACTTTGTTATGTTCTTTTCCAGACTGCTGGGATAATCTGGTTAGTGATTGGTAGTACTGCTCAATCTACATTAAAGTATGAGGATGTAGCTTCATCCTTGTTATTGAAAGAGATTAGGATGTAAAACATGGATAGTCATAGATACTATGCTTTATTTATAAGAGGTCGTCCCCAATATAGGAATAAAAATAAGTCTTCAAGGGGGGGGGGAGAGATCTAATCTAAAGGTAGATATAAATCCCCAAGAAAATATTTGAGGAAACGTTGGAAATGTGGTAAAGTTGGGCATTATAAGAAATATTTCAAGTCTAATAATGTTGATAAAGAAAATAGATCTGATGATTCCTCTTCCACGGAGGCGAAAACCTTCACAAAAGAACGAGGTGATGTTTACTTGGCATCTACAGGTACACATGCATATCGTGATGCATGTTTGATCGAATCAGGTGCGTCATTTCATGTGAATCATCACAAAAGTACGATGGTGGTGATGCCTTTCTAGGAGATGATTCGACAACCAAAATCATGGGATGTGGAAGGGTTAAGCTATTGTTGAAAGATGGAAGGATTGGAACTCTCCCTAGAGTTCTGCACATTCCAAATCTAGCCAAGAGATTAATATCTATAAGTAAGTTGAATGATGCAAGTGTGGATACTTTATTGGGAAATGGCACTTGCAATATGGTATGGTTAGAAATGGTGTTGATGAGGGGACTTCGGTGTAGAACTATGTACAAGTTATTGGGAAGCAATTATACTAATGGGTGTAACATATGGATAATTTTAAGGATGGAAATTTATCTCATAATTTAGAAACCTTGGGAAATCTTACCAGTCCTTAATACATAAACTATAAAATGTTTGGTGATATTTTTGTAAAAATATTCAAATTTATAAGGATTTTATACAATTTCTATAAAATTTGAGTTATTTTTAAGGTAAAATAATGTTATTCTATAGAATTTGGGAAAATAACTTGTAGAAAAAATGGAAATTTGCGAATGTTTTTTTATGAAAAGCATGGAAAATTATCCCATGGGAGAAATTGAGCCCCCAAAATCTTCCCTAGTGTAATAGTTCTATTGTCCCCTAGTAGAGAAATAAAGGATATATGATCCATACTATCCCCAAAAAGAATACCATGTTGTGGCATCAAAGACTAGAACATATTAGAGAAAAGGGCCTTCAAACACTACACGGAAAAGGTATGGTTGAAGGTATGTCTACCTGCACCTTGGATTTTAATTTATGTGAACATTGCATATATGGTAAACATAATCGAGTAATATTCCCATCTGGTGCTACAAGAGAAAAGGGGATCTGAGAGTTGACACATAGTGATGTGTTCGGATACGTTCATGTTCCATCACTAGGTAAATCTGTGTATTATGTTTCATTCATAGATGATTTCTCAAGGAACACGTGGATTTATTTTCTTAGGAATAAATATGAGGTATTTGATAAATTTAAGTATTTTAAGGCTCTGGTAGAAAATTAGACAAAGAAGAAAATAAAGGTGTTGAGGATAGATAATGGTGGAGAATTGTGTGGGAGTGAATTCAAAGAGTTCTATAAGAAGGGTGGTATAGCAAGGTAGAAGATTACTCCATACACACCTCAATAAAATGATTTTGTAGAAAGGATGAACATGATGTTGATTGAAAAAACAAGGAACATGCTTAGTGGTATTGGGTTAGGACATGAATTCTAGGAAGAGCCAGTGGGTACTGCATGTTACCTAGTAAATGGATCACCCTCATTAGCATTGGTGGATAAAACTCCACATGAGGTATGGATTGGTTAGAAACCCTCTCTTGAACATCTCGTAGTGTTTGGTTGTGATGCTTATGTACATGTTGCAAAGAAAAATAGGAGTAAGATAGATATTAAACCTGAAAAGTGTATCTTTATTGGTTATAAAGATGGTATGCAAGGCTATAAGCTTTGGAACCCATAAACTAAGAAGATTGTTTATAGTCAAGATGTTGTTTTTAGAGAGGTTAAACATGCTCCCAAACATGAATTCCTACCAAGGCAAGACGAACCAGAGAAAACATAGTTTGAGTTGGATGATGCAAAATATGAATAAATGGAAGAAGACGAATCAAAATAAGAAGAACCTCATACCCTAGTTTTAGCACTAGATATTTCTCTTGACTGCAAAAGAGAATGCCTAACACATCTTTAAAAATAATTTGATTGTATGGGTTGGGATGTTAGTGAATAAGGTAGACAAGATGATAAAGGAGAAAAATCAAGGAACTAGACTTGATACATTGTAAAACTGATCAATGATCAAGACCATTGGGAATGGAGTCATTCATAATGTTTCATGGATCAGATGCAAGTAAACTCAACATTGGATAGATTAATGTTGATACTGAGAGGGGGGTGAATCAATATCAAGTACAATTTTAAAACCTTTTTAAACTTATACTTAAACCATTCAATTATATCCAATGAGAAATGAACAATAGTATAAGAGTTACACCAATACACCACAAAACACCATGCACAATATATGAGAAATAATTAATAGTTATTTTTCAAGGGAAGTAATGAATTCCAAAGGTAGCTACAACTTCCAAATGTCAAGGGAGGGATAAACCTCCAAGAGGAAGATACAATCCTCCAATATCAAGAAAGGGTTTAACTCTCCATCCTTTCCCCTTCCTTCCACCCAAGAATATATGAGAGATAGTAAAACTTTACATTAAATCATCACCATCAACCAACCATCACATAGAACCTGATAATGCTTCCTGAGACTTCTTCAACTTCTACAATTCTTCAATTCTTGGAATACTATGATCCTGTAGATAATTTTACTCAATGTATTCTCTGAAACTTCTCCAAGTTTCACTCCTTGAATCCTCCCCAAAAATAAGTTATAGAGAGAATGGTAGACCTTGTTCAATTCTGGTTTATTCAGGAGAGAAAACTTGTACATAATGCCCCACACTTAATATTTAACATCAGATTCTGAAACTCTCACACAAGAAACTAAATTCCATACTCTTTCCAATGAAATTGGTCTCACTTAATTTGGATTCTCTATGAAGAAGTTATCATTGTTTTACCCAGAACACCTGTTTATTGACTAGCTTCAGGACTAGTAAAAAACCCTATCTTCCACAGAGTGTATCTCCAAAATTATAGAGAATAAAGAGATGAATGTCTTACCACATGTACCTTGATATGTCTTCTCAATACCATATCAATTTCACCATCTGAATCGTTCTAGAAAAAAATTTATCGCGAAAATGGTAAGATGACCTGTGAATAACATACCTTAGAACACATCACCAAAAGACTTCATCCTCTCTTGAAATCCAGCCTTCTTTACTTTTGATTTCCTCTTAAATTCAACTTGTATGTAAAATGAATGTATAATGATATGTATTCATACCATTTATGTCACTTTCTTTTAACATTAGGGCCGACCTGGCACTTTCTTATTTTGTAATTCTTTTCTTTAATTGTCTTCATGACCGACATGTACTTCCTTCTTCAATTCACTTTGTCATCTTAAAAAATTCATTTCTCCTCAACCATGAGGATCCACGTGACGTTCCACCTACCATCAGAAACAACATGATGTATACTATCCATCCATGGGTGTTGTGTCTTCAAGTGCACTGTCCTTCATTTCCAAATACCTTCATCAATCTTGTGGTCCAAAAACAGTGACTAGGGTTGACATCAATAACAACAACCAATCTTCCAACAATTAATCGGTATCATGAAAAGTAGATGAAGAAGAATACAAATTCGAAGTATGCAAGCATCACTAGCATGTCTGACTTGCATAATTCATGGAATAAAATCTTTAGTGAACATAAATGTTTTTTGTTAATGAATACAAAATATTTGTAAAAAATCATGGAAGACATGTAGGTACAACAAGGATTTGCAGCACAGGAATATATAATTCATAGTTTATTTCAAATAAGAAGAAGAAATACACAAGAATAAAACAACCAATAACTTAGAGTACAAGAATTTATAATAATCAAACATATAATATCTCAACTGCCCATCAGGATTACAATAAAGAGCACACAATCTCACTTCCCTCCTATTCTATCTCTCTAGCCTTTAGAACTGAACCCCCTCCTAAAAATATAGGTGAAGATACAATTTAATTGAAAAAATTTACACCTTTAAAGAACTTACTGCCACTTTTAACCCTGAAATGAAGGAATTTTGTTACTTGTATTTATTGTAAATTCCTTCAATATAGGTCGATTGTCCTTTTCTCCAGGCCTCAGTGCTTTGTACAACACGTCTAGCCGCAATCGCTATTGATGTGGTAGTCAAGATGTCAATGCGATAGATTTGTTGTTGGGTTTGGGATTGATCACTCACCTTTACTGTTGAACCCTTAGCTCACAATCATTGCACTTAACAAATAAAACATTGCAACGACTTGATTGAAATTTGAATATGAGTAAGACATAATACTCGGAAATATGGATTGGAAACTCAAACCAATGATATAGGATCCGATTGATATTGTTAGCACCATGGGCATTTTTCTTTGAATGGTGATTATATTCAAGACAAAAGACGATGACCAAGCCTATAGTTCGACATTTGGGATATTATTTAGTGGATTCATTCCCGAAACATGGGTCGTTGATACCTGTCATTGAACTGACATGAAAAATACAACACCAACAAAATATTTTACCTCTGCATCAACTCTCAATCATCATTGTAAATAATAAAAGAGATTGGTGCATCCTCAAACAAAGATATACTCCATGTTGGACATTGTTATTAATAAAATGCTACCGGTGTTGTCATCCAATGTGGAACTTATTAATGAAATTCGGTGATGACTAGGAGTATGGATTTATAATTATGACTTGGTTGAGTGTGAGACCCAACATTTCCTAAAATAAGACTTCGCGCAACGAGATTTGTTTAATGACCCATTGATTTCACTACCAAAAGTTAAAACTTCTCATAGCAACGAGATTTATCTGAAACACAATCCTGCTACTGAAATATGAAGATCTATCGAATTGATATTGAGGCGATGGGAGGCTTGGCGAAGTTTGCGCAATTTTGGAAAAAGTTTAAAATTTTTTGATGGGGTAAATTTTAGTGCTAACATTGGCTCCAACTAAGGATAATGCTCTCCCTACGAAGCACTAAGAGCATGCAAACCACAATGCCTTTTCCATTGAACAAGTTCTGAAAACTTTTTTTCTCTGAGATAATCACCATTCATCTCACACTGCAACCAAAACACACTGCAAACCAAACTGTTGAGCAAACTGAAAATATAATTTCTAGTGCCTTTTTCTCCATTGGGATATGGAGTCTTTATTGATCTACTCTATTGTAAAACAAATGCTCGAAATGTGAGCTTATTTATGTACATGCTAATTTAACCAAATCCACTGTTCTGCTCAGATACAAGCAAACTTCTAATACAACCATGCAAGCAGTAGATTAATGAAATGAAGTTCTTATTTGCGACTATATAAGAAAGTGAAAGAAGAATAAAACATCTGAAACAATATTTTCATGGGGAGCTTATACTCACAACTACAAATTGGTAGCATGCTGAATTTTTCTACATCTGAAACCCTGAAAAATAAAAGACTCCATCCAAGATGCTATTGGATATTTATACTCTTGAAAAATCTCCAGCTGATTAAAAGAGCATATCCGCATCTTATTTGGATTTGTCAAAATTGAACTTCTCCTGCAATTCTTCATTCATGTTCCCACACAAATATTCATACTCTTGTATGAAATCTATTTTATTGATAATATCAACTTCCTCTGTATGTGAAATAGGAAGAAACTATGAGCTGCTTCCATTGCCTTTGAGAACTTCAACTGAAATCTGCTCCTGACATGATTCTTGTTGCTCAAACCCTTCTGAAGAAAAGGATATAAATTGATGCTCTTGAATTTCACTATAACTTTCTTCATGATCATCAAACAGAGGAGGACTACTGTAAGGTTCAATGCATGCTGATGTAGAAATCTAATCCTCATAAAATATGGGCTCACTATCTTCTAAAGAATCAGATTCATAACTTTCATATACATGCTCACTATTAAGAAATTCCCTATGTGCTGATGAAAAAAATTGGTCTTATCATCATTTATATACTGATTTTCATAAACTTTTGAAATATCAAATGCATTTGATACAATATCAAATGCATTTACAACATTGTTATCATCAGTTTTATTATCAAAATGATCCTGCAAATATTCCTCTTGGATAAAAGAACTATAAAAGGATTAATGTGTGATGAATTCTTCCTCCATTTCTTCAACAATAAATTCTCTTTCTTCTACACTACTAGAAGAATCACCTACTGTATGTTGAATACATGATTCAAATTCTTCACAACAATGCTAAAAAAGAAGCTCTTTAGGAAAATATGTATTACAATGATGATGAAATGTTGTATGAAATTCTTTCAATGAAGAACTGATAGAAGAAGGTAGAGATATGTACCATTGTCAATCATCTCCCTCAAGAGAATACATAAACATATTCATAAGGGAATATTCATGAATAATCCCCAGCTAATGCATAATTTCATGAAATTATAACAAATGCTCTGTAGGATTTTCATCCTTGTTTCCTCTAAATATGGTAAGGTAGTCTCGACATTCTCCCAACTCATCCATAGTAGGAACAACACTTGGAAAACCAGGAACAATAGAAAAGTCAAATGGAGCAAACCTCACAGCTATAATAACATCCTTTCGAGTATCAGATGATTTTGGCATTCTATGAACAGTGGAGCCACTAGTGAATCTTCAGTCATGGATTCGCCAGGTGAATGATCTGCAGTCAAATTATGTGTCTAGTTCTTGTTCACCATCTAGAAATAGAACTATTCATTGTCGTACACCAAAGGAAAGACAACTTTGTGACTTCACTCCGCAAAAATGATGCCAAAATATGTTAGCACCAAAGATTTCTCTTGAATGCAAAAGAGAAATGCCTAACACATCTTGAAAAATAATTTGATTGTATGGGTTGGTACATTGGTGAATTAGGTAGACAAGATGAGAAAGGAGAAAAAGCAAGGAATTGGACTTAATACATTGTAAAACTGATCAATGATCAAGACCATTGGGCATGGATTCATTCATAATGTTTCATGGATTAGATGTAAGTAAACTCAACATTGGATAGATTAATTGGTATAATTAAAGGTAGATGAAGAAGAATACAAATTTGAAGTATGCAAGCATCGCTACCAGATCTGACTTGCATAATTCATGGAATAGAATCTCCAGTGAACATTTTTTGTTTTGTTTAATGGATATGAAATATTTGTATAAACTCATGGAAGACATGCAAGGACAACAAGACTTTGCTACATAGGAATTTGTAATTCATAGTTTATTTCAAATAAGAAGAAGAAATACACAAGAATAAAACAACCAATAACTCATAGTAGAAGAATTTATGATAATCAAACATAGAATATCTCAACTTCCCATCAGGCTTACAATAAAGAGCACATAGTCTCGCTACCCTTGTAGTCTATATCTCTAGCCTTTAGAATTGAACCCGCTCCTAAAAATAGAGGTGAAGATAATATTTGATTGAAAAGATCGACACCTTTAAATAACTTACTGCCACTTTTTACCCTGAAATGATGGAATTTTGTTACTTGTATTTATTGTAAATTTCTTCAATACAGGTCGATCGTCCTTTTCTCCAGGCCTCAATGCTTTGTACAACATGTCTAGCCGCAATAGTTGTTGATGTGGTATTCAAGATGTCAAGGAGCTAGAATTGTTGTTGGATTTGGGATTGATCACTTGCCTTTACTATTGAACCCTTATCTCACAATCATAAGACTTAACAAATAAAACACTGCAATGAATTTCTTGAAATTTGAATATGAGTAAGACTTAGGACTCGAACATATGGATTGGAAACTCAAACCAATGACATTTTTCTTTGAATGGTGACTTTATTCAAGACAAAAGACGATGAACAGGCCTGTAGTTCGACATTTGGGATATTATTTAGTGGATTCATTCCCGAAACATGGGTCATTGATACCTGTCATCAAGTTGGCATGCAAAATCCAACACCAAAAAAATAGTTTACCTCTACATCCCTTCTCAAACATTGTTGTAAACAATAGAAGAGATTGTTGCATCCTAAAACAAAGATAAACTCCATGTTGGACACTGCTATTAAGAAAATGGTACCAACTTTTTCATCCAAAGTGGCACTTATTGATGAAACTCGGTGATGAGTTAGAGTATGGATTTAGAATTAGGACTTGGTTGAGTGTGAGACCCAACATTGCCCAAAATAAGACTTTCTGTAATGAGCTTTGTTTATGATCTGCTAATTTCTTTGTCGAAAGTTAAAACTTCTCGTAGCAACATGATTTACCTGAAACACAATCCTGCTATTGAAATATGAAGATCTACCATATTGATATTAAGGTGACGGGAGGCTTGGCGAAGTTTACACAATTTTTGCAAATGTTTAACAAATTTGATGGGGTAAATTTTAATGCTAACACCTAGTATTGAGAAGATAAATGAGGGAAAAAAGGAAACCAAAAAGGTATAGTCCACCTGGTTTTCATGCTAATTTTGTTTGATCTATTATTGATGATGATCCTAGAACTGTCAGGGAAGCAGTGAATTCAGAGGATAGTAAACTCTGGAAGAAATGCATGGTTGAAGATATAGATGCCTTGGATAAGAATGAGACATGAGGTCTAGTTGAGTTTCCAATTGGAAGAAAGACCATTTGTAGAAAATGGGTGTTTAAGAAGAAGTTGAATGCATAAGGCAAAGTGTAGAAATACAAAGATCGATTAGTATCAAAAATTTAATCCCAGGTAGAGGGAATTGACTTTGGTGAAATTTTTTTCTCCCGTTGTCAAGTTAACTTTTGTTAGATTTATTTTATCGGTTGTTTCAACTTTTGATTTTGAAGTAGAAAAGATGGATGTGAAGACAACATTCCTACATGGGAATCTAGAAGAATAAATATACACGAAGCAACCGTAAGTATTTGCAGTGAAGGGAAATAAAGAGTTGGTCTTTAATATAAAGAAGTCATTATATGGTCTGAAGCAAACACCTAGGATGTGGTACCAAAAGTTTGACACATACATCCTTGGACTGGGATTTGTGAGAAGTAGGGATGATCACTGTGTATATTCCAAGAAGGTTAGTAATCACTTCATTTATGTAGTGTTGTATGTCAATGACATGTTGTTGGTAGGAAATAACATGGATGCTATCAAGGAGGTGAAATCACAACTATCCTCCAAATTTGACATGAAGTATATCAATGTTGCTAACTTCATTCTAGGAATGGAGATTAAAAGAGATCGTGCAAACATGAAACTTTGGTTGAATTAGAGAAAATATGTAGATATTATATTGTAGAGGTTTAATATGTAGGAAAGTAAATCGGTCAAGGTTTTTATTCCAGTAGGTGTAAATTTATCTGCAGATCAGTGTCCCAAGTGTTGATGTTTGGACTACATCGAGAAGGCATTCTCTTAGATTAATAATTAATAATATAATTATTGATTATTAAATACTATATATAATAAGTAAATGATAATAATAAATAGTTATTGATTATCCAAGGGACACATTCTTTCATGGATGGTCACCATATGTTCCCTATATATGGAACACTCATCATTGTAATAATATATTGATCATATCTCATATGACGAAAAACAACATGGTATCAGAGTGGGACTGGGATTGACTCCTTCACGGGAGGGCCCAGGAAAATGAGAGTAGAGTAAAATGTTGGGAGTGTTAAATTTATGGAGTTGCTACAATATCTATGTACAAAATATTTACTTTTTACTCCTACCTAAATTATAGAAAGAATTCCATAAATTATGGTGGGCAGTAATTTGTAGTAAAAATATCTAATTACCTAAATCTGAGGAATGTATTGCATATTTACTTCTACCTATATTTATGCAAAGAATCAATTGAATTATGGAGTAACAATTTAAAAAAGTCAAATTCTATGTGGATAGATTATAACCAAATTAATCTTTGGGTAGTTACGAAGGTATTCTCCAACTATTTATAAGAAATAAAATAAAATTTAATTTTAAATTTAATTTTTCAAAGATACGTGTCTTTTTTGGATCAATCTAATATTACTATAAAAAGACACTTGAAAGACACAACAATAGACACACATATTTTTTCTCTCACACGTGGGATAAGTGATCCAAGGAAGAGACTAAGAAGCTGAATTTTTTTGAGTTACTTAGTGATGTTCTAGTGTTTACTAAAGTAATATTGTATATCATTGGAAGTAATTACCACTTGCGGAAAATTGTGCTTGTTTAATAAACACTAGAAAATCAACATGGTTAGCCGTATGACATTGAGTATATGATGGATGTGTGTTGGTAGCCGTATGACATCGAGTATATGATGGATTTGTGTTGGTCATAGTAGAAGACATATTATTTAGAGGGTCACTGTATATAGTTGTGCACAAGATAAATTGATCTCCTCTAGGAGATGTTTTTTGTTGTTCTTGTTTATTGTTTCGGGAAGGTCACAAGAAATAGCTCTGAGAAGGAGCCATAATGGAGGTCGTAGGAGGAAGACATGGAGGGAAAGACCTTCCAACATGATATAGAGTAGAGACATTGCTAGACATGATGCTTACAGACATGAAGTCTCTAAGAGAAATGTACCTCCTAGGACGAGACCATGCCAGATAATAGAGACAGTTCCAATGATAATGGATACAGTGAGTCAAGACGGACTGTAGTACAACTATGGTAGATCCAGTAGAGGAGGAAAACACATTATGAGAATTAGATGGATCAGGTGTAGCAGTGCCAATACATGAGTTGATCCATGAGATGTTGAGGAAGCAGGCATGCCAGTAGTTCTAGTGTATGTAGAGGCACTCCCAAAGAGGGAGGAAGTACTACATCTAGAGGGAGAAGAGATTGAGTTACCTCCAGAGAAGGAGGAATAGCTACCTTCAGTGTTAGAGAGAGAAAAGATAGAGGAGGAGTCACATCCATCTCCAGAGAGAGTGTTGATGTTTTTCAGCTTCCTGAGACATTGGTTTCATGAGGGAAGCTTGATATATCAAGTATGGTCCAAGATGACTTAGCATGATCATGATTTACCTATGTTTCTGTGGGAAAATGAATCCATGACTGTAGTGTATGTTTAGAACAAAAGTCATCATAAGAATTTGAGGAACATGATTCCCAAGGAGGCCTTCACTGGAGTGAATCTTGAGGTTGGACACTTCAGGATATTTGGGTGTCTAGTATACATTCATGTACCCAAGGAGAAAAGGATCACACTAGACCCTTCAGGAATAAATGGTACATTTGCGGGGTACAATAAGTCTTTGAAGGCATACCAGAT
>ML849508.1:15494-32771 GCA_009831015.1 Picea engelmannii
AAGTTTCAAGATGATCAAGGGAATATAATCCAATAGAAATCCTCCAATGGTATTGAGAGGGAACCTATAAAGGAAGAAGAGGAGGGTTCACCAACAATGCTAGAGAAATAACAACACACTTGAAACATTTCAAAATAAATTACCACAAATATTTAAAAAACCCACTTAATCATCAAATCGACACGTAAGGCCATTGATCGATTAAACCTCCATCAATTTGTGAAGCATCCACATAGAAAATATGTGCAAGATAGAAGGAAGGAGAATAGGGTGCAACATCAATGCTAGAGAAACAACAACACACTTGAAACATTTTAAAATAAATTACCACAAATATTTAAAAAAACCGCTTAATCATCAAATCAACACACAAGACCATTGATCGATTAAACCTCCATCCATTTCTGAAGCATCCACATCGACAAAATTTTCAAGAGATAACTCTAATTTACCATGAACAACATGAACCAAAAAGTATAGAAAGTGTTTTATGCACAAGCTTCTAGCAAAGTTTACAATGGTACATGTTGATATTATTTAAACAAGAGATATAACAACCTTCTCAATAAAAAATAGTGTCCTCATATATAGAGCTTAGAAAAATATAAATATCCATGATCTCTTCAACTAAGTATGGATATATGGTCAACAATACAATACAATAAAATTTGTTTATGCCAAGTGTGACAATGATGTCCACAATGAGAGAGGAAGGAGTAAAAAGGTCCTCAAAGACCTCCTTAAACCAATATAACAACCTCAAATACCAAGTCATCCTCATGAAAAGAGTGAACTAGAGAACATGTGTGGCACAAGTGGGTTATACAAGATTGGTGGCTCCACGAATAATCCTCAAAACGTGGTTTGGTTCATCCTTTGAGGTGTAACAACCTCCACAAATTGTTGAAATGACCCATATCAAAGATCCAAGGAAGTCATGGATCCCAATTCATGTGTTATGGATATAAAAGTAGACATGGATCCCATTGTAGGTACATAGGTCCCAATGCATGTACAGAAATATTGATGCATGTACACAAATCCCAATGTAATTTTCACAGATCTCAATGTAAAAGTGCTTTACTCAAATAAGAATTTATTGCATCTAGATATGTGTCATTAGGTGATTGATCATAAATGATACATTTTAAAAATATTAATGACTTATTTAAATTGTACCCTCTTTCCAAATTGGCCAAGTCAAGTATAACATTAACCTCTATTACATGTGACATTCCTAGTACAAGAGGTAGTTCCTATGACACTAAGTAGGGATACCCGTATGCCTAATGATTGATGATATGAATGGGAAGGTAACTTAACGAGTTCAATTGCATAACCAAGTCAGTTTTGGTAAATATATTCATCCATATATCAAGCACCTTTAAATATGAGGATTTATTGCATTTTATCAAACATGTAACCTGGAAATTGCATTTCCCCAATTTTCAGAGAGACAAACTCAAAATATAAAAAAATTATTTCATTCAAACATCCATAAATTTCCTAAATATTCCAACATTAATCTAATATGGTAGTTGGATCTATAAATTATATATTTACAGTCTTCATGCATTTTTTTCCTAGGTCTTCTCATGAGCACTCTCTCAAGCAATTCATATGAAAATTGGAATTTCTTCTTGAAAAAACTAATTTTTGGCCCATACAACCATAACACTTTAAACAATAGATATGATATCGTTTTGCAAAGTCCATGGTAACCTAATTATGTTATAGTCACATTCTTACATGGAAATAATAGGAGATTATAAATATAAAATTAAAATTAACATTGCCCATGTCAATGTTGATATTATGGTAGTTGTGGGAGGTATTAAACTCCACTTGTAACCTTTGATGAGACTAGAATATTATGGGAAGAAAGTGAAGACCTAAATCCTTTGACAATAAACCTAGAAGACAAGTTGGCTAAAGAGAATAATTAATATTGAGTTATTATCTCCCAAGAAGAGAATTTAGCCATGTCAGTCAAGATGGAGTAGTATAATTAGGAGGATCTAGAGCTCATTTGTGACTCACTCACTGGAAAATGCATAAGACCTATAGTGCACAAGTTTGGAGAGGAGTTGTGGCTACAGCTGCAGCAAGTTGTATTTCAGTTTTTGGCTTGGACTTTCTTCTTTTTATTTGGTTATCTTTTCTTGGTGTGCTATTCTTGGTTGGATATTGATATGATATTGGAATTATTCTCTCTTTCTAGGTTAAGGTGATCAGGGGTGGCCTTTGTGCCTATGGTTGGGTGACAATATTGTTATATTGTCTATGGTTAAATGAGCACACCCATTTTTCTAACAGGTTATCATCCCACACCTCCTTCAATTAGTCTAACCATTGGAAGGAAGCTAATCAATAAGATTATAAATATCATTGAAGCACTTCCACTAGGGTTTCTAGTAGGTGCAATTACTTAAGAACTCTCACTAGGGTTACTAGCAGGTGAAGTTGAAAACACTAAAAATTATTTCCCAACACCTTATGATGGAACACGTTACTCAAGGGGAATATATTATAGTGCGCCTTAGTCCAGCGCACCTATTGGCACTCTCAGAAGGAAAACATTTCAAGGTTGAGATTTTGGGTCAAAGTCAAATTTTGACTAGCTATTAGTTAATAGAAATAATGAATGAAAAGAAATATCATCTGCACTATTCAACTCTTATAGGAACTCTTGAAGATGGCATGTGGATAATTGACATTGGAGCTTCCAGGCATATGACAGGATACTAGGTCAGACTCTCCAGTCTGAATGAAAAGAAGACATCCTACAAGGTTGAACTTGGAGATAAGAACACCTATCCAGTTGAAGGAATTGGTCAAGCCTCCATCAAATTTAAATAAGGTAAAAATGTTCATTTGAGTAATGTAATATATGTACTTTGTTTAAAAAATAATCTTGTATCTATATCTTTCCTAGAAGACAAAGGAAATAAAATAGCCTTTACAGATGGTGAAGACTATCTTGGCCTAGAGAATCCAACATAGAGGATTCTAGAGTTATTGGAACTCATGAACACATATTATACAGACTACTAGAACGTAATGATGAAAATGTCATACATGATAAATTCAATCCCAATGAAATTTGGCATAGAAGGTATGCCCATCTTAACTATAAATCATTACCCTTCCTCATGAAAATGGTCGAAGGAATACTAGAACTACAATCTACACATGAAGGAATTTGCAGAGAATGTGCACTTGGTAAAAATGTTATGAAGCGATTCTCAAATAGCAATAATATATATAAGGAAATCCTAGATCTAATACATTCATATGTTTGCGGTCTGATTCCAGTCAAATATCTAGGAGGTTCTCTTTATTTTGTAACCTTAATAGATTACTACTCAAGAAATACTTGATTATTCCTCTTGAAGACAAAGGACGAAGTTTTTAGAAAGTTTCAAGAATTGAAAGAACAAATAAAAAATCTCATGAGAAAGAAAATAAAGAATTTGAGAAAAGATAATGTAGTAGAATACACATCAAAGGAATTTTTTTACATTTGCAAATCAGGAGGGATTAGGAGGGAGTTGATAGTTCCTCAAAATTCTCAACAAAATGGTGTAGTAGAAAGGAAGAATATATTCATTGAGGAAACCATGAAGGAACTAACAAATGATCAAGGTTTATCCATGTATTTATCGAGAGAACCAACCATGACAAAAATATATGTTCAAAACAAAATTCCCCATCACATATTGAAGGATATGACTGTATAAGAATCCTTATAAGGAAATAAACCCGATATGGAACACTTAAGAATACTTGGCTTCCTTGTTTTCATTCATATCGCTAAGGATAAAAGGAAGAAACTAGAACCCTTAGGAAAGAAGGGAATATTTGTTGGATACAATGAATCATCCAAAGCCTACAAAATCTATATTCCAGAAAAACATAAGATTCAAGTCAGCAGAGATGTAACCTTCAATGAGAATATGGATTTCAAGAAATCTATAGAAGAATCAATAGATGATGAATATGAAGAGCCTAAATAAAAAAGCACATGTCTTCTAGAAACTCAAAATGAATAACTAGAACAGCTTGATCATCCGATGCAACCATGCAAAACTATTGAATAAGTCATTGCACACAAAACTAGAATACATCCAGCTTGGCTTGAAGCTAATATACAAGAAGAAGAAAGACTCAAAGATCCAAGTGGCACTTTTATAGAAATAAAAAAACCCAAAATATTCTCTAGGTATGCAACATGTATGAAAAAACTTATAAATGAAGAACCCACCACATTTGAATAACCAACTCAAAAGAAACAATGGAAAGAAGCCATGACATAGGAATACTAGTATATCATGAAAAATGATATGTGGGAAATTGTTCCTATAGCCAGGGAAAAATTATTGGTAACTTCAAAATGGGTCTATAATATCAAACATGTAGTAGACATAAGTGTGGAAAAATACAAGGAAAGGTTCGTAGCTAGAGGGATTTCTGAAAAGGAGGGAAAATATTATGATGAAACCTTTTCTCCCGTGTCTAGATACACTTCGATTAGAGCCATTATGTCTCTTGTTGATTCGATGTCATGGAATCTACATTAGATGGATGTAAAGACAAATTTTCTCAATGGAGCAATTGGAGAAGAGATATATATTGAACAACCTCAAGGTTTTGAAGTACATTCTAGAGATATTCATGTTTGTAGATTAAATAAATCCCCATGTGGAATCAAGCAAGATCCAAGATCTTGGTATCCTATAATAGACAATTACTTAATAAGACTTGGTTTCTCAAAGAGTCATGCAGATCCAAATCTCTACTACAAGGTTGTGAAAAATGCACCTGTGATTCTAGTGTTGTATGTCGACGATTTATTCTTGAAAAGTGTAGAATATCTCATCACCCAATGTAAGAAGGAATTAGCTTCTAAGTTTGATATGAAAGATATTGGTCTCATGCACTATTACTTGGGACTATAAGTATGGAAGAAGATTGGTGAAATATTCCTTGGACAAGGAAAGTATGCAGTGAATATTCTTCATAAATTTTGAATGATGGATTGAAAATACATGGCCACTCCTTTGACCATATATATAAGAAAAGTAAGAGACTCGGATTCTTATATAGTACACACATCCCTATACAAACAATTGATTGGGTCGTTTATGTATCTAGTGAATAATTGACCATATATTTTCTTTGTTGTAAACACCTTAATCGAGTTCCATGTGGAACCCAAACATGAGCATTGGATAGTTACAAATAATTTTCTAAGATATATTCATGGGACAATAAACTATGGTTTAAGATACACCTCATCCAGTGATATGGAGATTCATGGATTCACAGATTGATATTGGGCAAGAAGTGCAGAAGATAGGAGTACTTTAGGAATGTGTTTCAGTTTGGGCTCTGTTATGATATCACGGGCCAACAAGAAACATAATTATGTTGCACTTAGCACAACAAAAGAAGAAAATATCAAATTACGTGAGGCATGTACCGAAGTAGTATGCCTGAGGAATTTGATTTATGGATTATTTGATCAGGTACTAGATTCAACTATAATATACCATGACAATCAAAGTTGTATGAGGATATCAGAACACCCATTGTTTCATGGCCAGTCAAAACATATTGAGATAAAATACTACTTTATTTGTGATAAAGTCTGGGAAGGAGAATTGAAACTCCAGTATATCTCCACAGATGAGTAGGTAGAATATATTTTCTCCAAGATAAAGTTTTCAAACTTAAGGGATAAGATGGGGATCGTGGAGATAAATCCCTTAGTTGAAAGGGAAGACATGGATCCTTGGGTCAGGAGGGAGAACTGATATGTTGTTGATTCATGGGAAGTCATTTTCCAGTTTGGAAAATGGTCCAAGTTGGGCAGTTCCTTTCCAATCCAGAAAGTGGTTCGTGATTTCTGATAGACAGACATTTTCCATTTTGGAAAATGGTCCATATCGGATGATCATTTTCTTAATAAAAATGGTCCGATAGATTGTTTATGTACCATAGATTGCGATTCTGTATATTTTCAGTGTGGAGGAATGGTATACTAAAATCAGTCTTCTTGGAAGTCACTCTGAGTAGAGGTCAAGTAGAATGGTTTGCCTTGCTGGGAAGCCATTCTTTCGAAGTTCACAGTTGTGAGCAGTTTCGAAGAATGGTTCATTTTTTAGGTTGTTGCAGGATAGCCATTTTCTTAGGAAATGGTCTCGACAATCATTCCCTAGGGAAGACTCATTCTCTTCAGGTTTCACTATGATTAGTGTTGGAGGAATGGCCTATTTAGGTGAACAATCGAGGTTCATCAATCAGGGACAAACATTCCCTAGGGTAGACTCATTCTCTCCAGGTTGCACTATCATTATTGTCGGAGGAATGGCCCAGTTAGGTGAATGGTCCAGGATCATAAATGAGGGAAAATTATTTGTGTATTATTGAAAAGAATAGTCCAGATAGCCCATGGATAATATTTTACTTTATGAGGAAATATGCTCTTCCATATCTCACAAATTTGAGTGTAAGAATGGCTCAGATGACTCATTTTGTATCATGATATTTTTTTATGTAGATTAATATCATATGATACGATTGTTGTAGATATTGTATGTCTTTAGAGAGTAGTTGTATGCTATTGTGGTGGATGTGATCCACTGATAGTGATTGTGGGTCACTAGTTAGTAGCATTATGCTACTGTGAGTGGTTGTGTACCAATGAATAAATTTTTTATACTACTATGAATAGACATAGTAGTATTCTATTGGATGACATTTTTCTAATTTACATGGAGACTATCCAGTTGGATAGTGATGATGGTTCTTCTAATTTGATCACAAGTTAACATATGTGGATATGTTGATGCTACCAATTGAATGGTCTATTTGTGCTCAATACGATTTCCTTTAATACCTCCCTAGCTAGGAGGGAGTGTTGATATTATGGTAATTGTTGGAGGTATTAACCTCCACTTGTAACCTTTCATGAGATTAGAATATTTCGGAAAGCAAGAGAAACCCTAAATCCATGGACAATAACCCTAGAAAACAACTCGGCTAAAGATAATAATAAATATTGAGTTATTGTCCCCCAGGAAAAGAATTCGGCCAAGTTAGTCAATATGGATGAGTATAAATAGAGGGTGTCAGAGCCCATTTGTGACTCACTCACTCAGAACTACATAATACATGTAGTGCACAAGTTTGGAGAGGATATGCATATGTAGTTCTTGCAACTTGTATTTTGATTTATGGCTTGTAATTTCTTCTTGGTATTTGATTATCTTTTCTTGGTGTGCTATCCTTAGTTGGCTATTGATCTGCTACTAGAATTCTCCTCTCTGTCAAAGTTAAGGTTCCCGGGGGTGGCCTTTGTGCCTATGGTTGGGTGACAATATTTTTATATTTTCTATGGTTAAATGAGCACACCCACTTTTCTAACAGTCAATTCATCAAACATTGATGATTTCATTCATCTATTTGAATAATTCATAATTTTTTCTCATACATTGATTAAGAATGATTTATACACTACAAGTTATATACAAAGTCATTTTCAATGCAAATTAATTACATTGAATCCATGTTATAGCTTCTTTCAATATACCCAAAAATCCCATTACATATATTTTACATATATTGGTATTAATATATAAATTAGATGCATAATTAATCCTCGCGTATTACCATTAATGGTTGTAAATTCCTTTTAAAATTTTCATATAAACATTTTCCAAAGAATGTAGACTGTAATCCTAATTCAATGCATCATTCTCAACTCTGTATATTCCACAAATAATATTATATTTCTCATTTTCAGCAACAATATCAACATTAGTCATCAACATATAACAATAAACGATAAATTACTTATCGACTAGAAGAGTTCACTTGGAAAAATAGCTCCATGTGAGAAATTTTCCTCCAATCCATAGGAACTACCTTGAGTAGCTACCACCTGCATGTTAGGAAATGAAAAAACAAAGGTGAATTTACTTCTTATGGCTTTGGGTTTCCTCACTTATCCTAATTCCCAATTATTACAACCATGAAAATTACCTTCGAGTCCATATTAATAAAAAGAATCCCACTCACCAAAGTTTCTTTCCGCTTAACCCTACACAACACAAGGAATTGGATTCCTTTCACTAGTAAATAATCACTTAGTCTATCCCACTTTCATCTAATCCTCCAAGACAAGCTAGATTAAAAATATCTAATGCTAATAAATAAGGAATATCAGTTGTAACAATTACACATATTCTCAACCATGGTTTCCTCATATATGCATGAAAGTAAATGATGGAAACAATATATCTCTCTTGAAAACATGCATACTCTATCACTAACATACCAACATCACTCTCAACCATTATTCAAACATAAATGATTATTTTTTCCAAAGGTTATTCACTGATTCCCAAGGTTTGGATGCACTCTAAGATTGCATGAACCATACAGGTCCACACATAAATATTGGAATAATAAATCACACCCTCAACCATTATTGAAACATCATAGAATAAATGGAACTGATTATTTTTTTCCAAAGGTTGGCTACTCATTCCCAAGGTTTTCATGCACTCTAAGCTTGCATCAACCATACGTGTCCAGACATAAATATTGGAATAATAAATCACAAGGCACGAGGGAACATGAAACATGTGATAAAAACACATCGCATTCCAATAAAATAATAGATTATATGAATCACCCTAATTCCCCTATTGCTGATTGATTTCCCCCATGGTTCTCCCAAGGACTTATCACCCTTCTCACCCATAGTACACCTATTTATTAGTTTACTATATTAAATATTAATTCCTATAATAACTAGTTGGTAAACATGTTAGTTTATTATATTATTTGCAGTGAAATAATAGTAATATGATTGGCTACTTGAGGTGGATTGACTAGGTGATAATTCAACCAATGAGTTAAGTCGAGTTGATGGTTAAGTCAAGTTCGAAGTGATTGAATGAAAATTTTAAGTCAAGTTGATCAATAGGAGGTCTAAATCTCATCTAATAGGAGTTCAATAGGAGGTTGAGTCACGTCATACTAGAGACCAATTGGAGGTCGACTGGTAACCGACTGGAATTCTAGAATAACAGAATCTTGAGCTTCATAGAATAACATCCAATCATATATCCTATAAATGATAGATTATTGGATTATATCCTTTGAATCTCATTTTTGTGCACCATGATTTAGGGTTTTTCATGCTATGAATCCTATTGTAGAATTCTTGCAGAAGCCCCAATAGATCTAGAATTCTAGTTAAATTGAACACAAACAATTTGCTGATATTCAAGAGATGAGAGAAAGTTTTTTCTCCATAAATCAGAGAATTATATTAATCAGAAATGAATATACATGAGCAACCATTCTCAAAAAGAAGAGAGGAGGTGAATATATAGAATTTCCAACATAGCAATTCAAGTCAAAAAAAGCTAGAAATAGCTAAACTAGGTGTCATAAGCTGAGGGAGACCACATATGTCGACCTATACCACTAAATATACATGTCACACACTCACAAGAGTCAAGTGATGTGCATTATCTCACTTAAGCTCACTTAACTGACAAGAGAAGTAGTTCCAACTCAGTTAACTGACCCAAAATAATAGTTACTAATAATAGTAAAGGCAAAAATCATCAATTAAGGAATAAATCTCTCACTCAAAGAGGAGGTGCGCATTCCCAAATAATGGATGAGTTTTTCATGGGGGATTTCGAATAAATCAAGGATAAATCAAGAATAAATCAAGAAAAATCAAGAAAATCAAGAACCTGGAGTTGAGTCTTGATCTAAAATTAGCAGTTTTCCCTAAAATCTGGGGATGAGGCACCCTTCTTCTATATGTGGCCAAATTAGGTGAAATAAAGTGTAAATGAATGTATTAACCAAGATCTAGGAGTCTAATCTAGGTATAAACTAATGTAAGTGATGGATATGCTCCAACACCCCCCCTTAAGCCTAACTGTAATGACAAAAAAAATTGAGTCCCGACAACTTGCCCATTTTAGGTACTTATTACATAAAATAATTCCTCATGAAAAGAGGAAAGAGGGAAAACCTCGTGGGAAACTGCCCACCCCAAAAAAAAGAGGCAAAAAATGTTGAGTGGCCAAAAGTGACCTACTCATTTGTCTCCACCACTCCAAGCATAGCTCTCAGTTCTGAAAATTTCTTTTCAGTGAAGGACTTGGTGAAGATGTCTACAACATGCTGCTCTGTGGGGCAATACTGCAGTGAAATGACTCTGTCACAGATGAACTCGCGGATGTAATGAATGTGTATCTCAATGTCCTTGGTCCTCTACCTCTGAAATGGATCAATTGATATATAAATGGACCCCTGATTGTCACAAAATATAGCAGTCGGAAGTGGATACTGAATACTATGCTCGGAGAGAAGCCCCTACAACCAAACAACCTGTGTAGCTGCATTCATTTCACCTCTATACTCTACCTCTACTGTAGATAAAGAAATCATGGATTGCTTATTTCTAGACCAACAGAATGGCCCTGAACCAAATCTTAAAACATAACCAGAGGTGGACTTGCATTCTATACCATCGCCATCCCAATCAGAATCTATGTACATAATCAATGAAAGTGGGCAATCTGCAGCATAAAAGATACCAAAACTGGGAGTACCTTTCACATATCTAAGTATTCTCTTTGCATATTTCCAGTGAATCTCATGAGGCTCCTGCATATATCTGGAACAAAATCCTACTACAAAAGAGATATCAGGTCGGGTGTGAGTAATATACAACAAACTCCCAACCAATTGTCGATACAGTGTATTGTCCACCAAAGGTGTAGTACCCGCATCCTCAAATCTGACCCCCGAAAGAAAGGGAGATGTTGCTGGATTTCATTCTATCATATCAAAGAGGACAAGTAGATCTTATTCATACTTAAACTATGCCATATTGATCCCTAAATTAGACTGAGAATCTTCAAGACCAAGAATGTAGTGCAACAGTTCCAAATCTGTCATTGAAAATTGATTGTGCAATGCTGATTTTGCGAAATCAATAGTTGAAGTAAGGTTCCCTGTCATCAGTAAGTCATCTAAATAAAGTAATATCAGCAAAAGGTAATCATAATGTTGCATAAAATAAACATTCAGATCATATTTTCATCGAATGAATCCAATGGAAAGAAGGAAAGAATCCATCTTTCCATACCAGGCTTTAGGAGCCTGTTTTAGGCCATATAAAGATTTATTTAATATGAAAACAAGGGAAGAGTTCTGAATGTATCCCTGTGGATGCTCCATATATATATCCTCCTTTATATCTCCATGAAGAAATGAACTCTTCACATCCATGTGGTGAACTTCCCGTTTGCGAGAAGCGGTAATGGCCAAAACTAGTCGAATGAAGTCCATTTTTGCAACAGGTGCAAATGTCTCTGTGTAGTCTATGCCATGTACCTATGAGTATCCTTTTGTGAAAAGTTGATATTTGTACTTTCTTATCTCACCATCTAAATCAATATTTGTTTGATATATCCATTGGCATCGAACAAGCTTTCTTCCTTTCAGAAGTGGAACCAAGTCCCATGTGTTGTTGTCCATAAGAGCATAGTACTCTTCAAACATGGAAGCCTCCCAAAGTGAGTTTCCAGCAGCATCAAAGTCTTAATTTGGATCTGAACCAAGTGACATATAGAAATTTATGGGAAGAAAAGGTTTCGTGGCAACCAGGGCTTGAGGAGCCCCAAAAAAATGTGATCTAGTCCTTCTTGTATCCACAGGATCACTGACTAGTTCACCCGCATCTTGCAGGGTTTTCTCTTCCCAAGTTGGAAACTGAGTTGGAGAATCCATGACCAGCTCCTCATCCTCTATTTCAGACCTTAAATTCTGATCTTATGGATTTTATGACGTGCTCGAAGAAGTTTCTAACTCCTCCTCATCAGTGACAACAAGCGGTTCCTCGGCAGGGTCTTCTGAAAAATCATGCAGTGATTCTTCTTCAAGCTTCACACTTCGAGCTAGAATGAACTTTTCAGTGTGAGAGTCTAGAAATATATATCCTTTGACACCTTTATCATATACAAAAAATATGCATTCAACACTTTGAGGCTCCAAATCCTTCCTCTTATCTGTCGGAATGTGAGCCCATGCTCGTGAACCAAAAATACAAAAGTGCGACACTTTCGGTTTCTTACCGGTCCAACATTCAAAATGAGTGGTGCCTTTGAGTGACTTGTGAGGAACTCGGTTCTGAATTTATGCTGCACAATTAATAGATTCATCCCATATCTTGGGAGCTAATGATTTCGACTGTAGCATACAATTTTCCATCTCTTTTAAGGACCGTTTTTTCCTCTCCGCAACACCATTCTGTTGTGGTGTATATGGCACTGTGTGATGTAGTTGTATACCTACATCAATACAAAGTTGATACACATATTTGTTGACATAATCCCCCCCATTATCAGTACGGAGTATCTTAATCTTACACCCAAAAGCATTCTCAGCAAGTTCTTTAAATTCTGTAAGGCATTCAAATACTTTCGATTTTAATTTCAAAAAAAATATCCAAGTAAAGCGAGAGAAATCATCTATGAAGGTGAGTACATATCAAGCCTTACTGATTGAAAGCTATGTGAATGGGCCTGTAATGTCACTTTGAATCATCCCAAGAGGTGAAGAATCTCTATGTGCCTTCCCTTTGTCAAACTTTTTCTCTGGATGCTTGCCAACAATGCATCCTTCACATACACCGCTTGTGAATTTAATAGTTGGCAATCCTTCTACCATGTTTTCCTTGTTGAGTTGATGAAAGTACTTATAGTTTAGATGGCCAAATATTTCATGCCATAACCTGATGATATAATTATATTGTGACACAAATACAGTGCTAATATATTTAGGAACAAAGTGGGAGAATAAATACAAACGAGAACTGTGATCTGCAATTCCATGTGCAAGTTATGAGCCTGTGGAAATGTCAGTAATCACTGTGGAGTACAGAGTGAACTCCACCTTCATTATAGAGACGGAATGAGTGATATGATATATCGAGAGAATATTTTTGGACAGAGAGGGAACATGAAGAACATTTGTGAATCATCCCCCTTCAAGATCGACAATTCCTTCTCCGCACACAATTGTGGGTGTGGCATCTCACAAGTAAATTGGGGATCTGGTGCTTTCCTCGATGGAGGAAAATTCATTTTTTGATGCATCCATATGGTTCGATGCACCTAAATCAAGGATCCAAGATGATGGAGTGGATTTGACAGCCATTAAATCATTACCATCTCCTGCTCTCCCTCCCGTTCTGTTATCATCTTTCTTCTTTGCATTTTCGAGCACCATGAGATTGTGCTGCTGCAATTGCTTAGCCATCTCATCGATAGACTTCCTCATGCAATTTTTTTCGGGATTAAAACCTTTGGAAAAGTAGATGAAAAGTTTTCTTTCCTTCTTATTCTTCTTACCCTTAGGCTCATAATATTTGTCTGAATATTGTGCAAATCTCTCCTTCCTTGATTCAGGAAATTTACCCGTTCCTTTTTTCTTGTATTTTCCACTGCTCTTTGGAGCATCAATAGCCGCAAGTGCTTGGTTCTTGGAACACTTGATGGAACCCATTTGGAATAAATTAGATTTATCTTGAGTCAATGCTACAATGAAATCATTCAATGGAGGCATTTTCCATTTTTCCTGAGTCAATTTAGATGCATGAAAAGACGACACAAATACGAAATATTCAGTGCCTAATTTCGAGAGAATTGAAAGGATGAGTTGTTCTTCCTTTTTTGTGACTCCACATGCATTAAGTTCAACGAGGAGAGATTTGAACTTGGTGAATAATTATTGCAGGTTTCTGAAATGAATTGGACATAGGGATATGAGTTCATTCTCCAGTTGATGCACTCTCATTGCATCCTGCTTGCTGAATAGTCCTTCCAATGTTGTCCAGACCACATCGGGAGTAGTGGCTCCACTGACATGAAAGAGGAGATATATGGAAATTTATAGGCATATCACCCCAATTCCTTCCTCTAATTTATTTAAATACTTTATCTTCTCCACTGTAGTAGTCGGTTCATTCTCCATTCCCATTGTTACCCAGTAAATCCCGTTGCTTCGTAGGAGCAGAGAGATCTTTGTCTTCCATTCGAAGTAATTGAAAGGATTTAGAATGAGTTTTGTGGACAGAGAGATATGATCCATTGCTTATTTATGTGCCTCTTGATGATCTATACCTGCAAATAAAACCATGTACAATCCACTAGATTCAATCTATCTCTGATACCTTGTAGAATTCCTGCAAAAACCCCGATAGATCTAGAATTCTAGTTAAATTGAACACAAACAATTTTCTGATATTCAAGAGATGAGAGAATTTTTTTTCTCCATAAATCAGAGAATTATATTAATCAGAAATTAATATACATGAGCAACCATTCTCAAAAAGAAGAGAGGAGGTGAATATATAGAATTTCCAACATAGAAATTCTAGTCAAAAAAAGCTAGAAATAGATAAATTAGGTGTCATAAGCTAAGGGAGACCACATCGTTCGACCTAGACCACTAAAGATACATGTCACACACTCACAAGATTCAAGTGATGTGCATTATCTCACTTAATCTCACTTAACTGACAAGAGAAATAGTTCCAACTTAGTTAGCTGACCCAAAATAACAGTTACTAATAATAGTAAAGGCAAAAATCATTAATTAAGGAATAAATCTCTCACTCAAAGAGGAGGTGCGCATTCCCCAATAATGGATGAGTTTTTCATGGGGATTTGGAATAAATCAAGGATAAATCAAGAAAAAATTAAGAAAAATCAAGAAAATCAAGCGTTGGGAGTTGAGTCTTGATCTAAAATTAGCAGTTTTCCCTAAAATTTGGGGATGAGGAGGCCTTCTTGTCTATGTGGCCAAATTAGGTGAAATAAAGTGTAAATGAATGTATTAACCAAGATATAGGATTCTAATCTAGTTATAAACTAATGTAAGTTAGGGATATGCTCCAACACCTATAAATAATGTGTGTTGTAATACTGCAAAAGATAATCTTTAGAAGAACCGTGAAGATCATGTATATGCAAGATGAATTGTCTAAAAAGTTGTTCTTGTGTAAAGAAAGAGAGTATGATGGTGATTGTGTCTTAGGTTTCAACTAAGGTTATTCATATAACTCTTTATTTAATGAATTAATAATAAAATAAGAGAGAAAGAGAGCATGGAATCTTAGTTTTCTCGATTTTGGGTTTCCAAGGTAAAATCTTTGTGTATTGTGTGTGATTCTAATTTATTTATTTCTTATACATATCTTCTCTTTCTGGTTGGTTTAGTGTAAGGATTATTTTTATCAAAATTTGGTATCAAAGAATATTTGTTTCTCTCTACAAGTCATATCACAGTAAGGTTAAGTAGATCTTGGATCCAAGCTAAACCTAGGTCAAGTGGGAGTTGTACCTTAGTGATACTTAAAGTTGTGCCTGAAATAATGAAAAGAAGTTAGAGGATAGAGACCAAAAACTTTAATGGCCAAAATTATTAGGTTTGGAAGATTAATATGTAAGATATCCTTACAATTGAGAACAATGGGTAGTTGTTCCTAGGAACCATTTTGATGGGTATGTTGAGGGAAGAATGGGAAAAACTAGAGAGAAGGGAAGGGAGTAAGATTCAACTTTTCCTTGCATATTTGATACCATTGAATGTATTAGGTGAATACTCTCCAAAGAAACTTTGGTACAATTTGGGAATCCTATATTAGTTGAAATACTTGGAAAATAAGTTGTTTCCTCGAAATAAAATATATCTTCTGAGGACGCGTAATGGAAGATTAGTAACAAAGAACCTGAATGAATTTAATACAGTAATAAGTTAGTTATTTGATATGAATATTAAAATCACTACGGGTTAGAAATGTATTATCATGTTGTGTTATTTTCCAGACTCCTGGGATATCTTAGTCATGGATGTACGAAGTAATTTTACCACATTAAGACTTGAAAATGTGGTTTCATATCTTCTATTAGAATAAATGAGATGGAAGAACATGGAAGGATTGACCAAGGATGACTTGATGGTGAGAGGTCGATTAGTTGAAAAATATAAAGGCCTCTCTGATATAAATTTTATGTCGAAGGGTAGTTCTGAATCCCTGATTCAATCAATGAGAAGATGTTGGAAATGCATTAAAGTTGGGAACCACAAGAGACACTACAAGTTAAAGGAGGATGAGATCGGTTCAATATCCGATGAGAAGCAACAGAGTAAGAGAATGACTACTTTTTATCAATAAGGTGGTGTGTATCTGGTATCAACCAATACATATCCATATCATGATTCTTGTTTGATCAACTTAGTTGCATTCTTCCATATGACACCTCCCATAAAATGGTTTTGTGAATATGAGAGATATTGAGGGGGAGATGTATTCTTTGGGTATGAATAAACAACCAAGATTATTGGATGAGGAATATTTTGACCAATACTATAATATAGGAGGAGCATGACCCTTCCATGTGTGCTACATATTAACGTTTTGGTAAGAAATATGATATATGTCAACAAAATGAGTGATACATGAGTGCACACTCTATTTCATAAAGATTCATGAAAAATGGTCAAGGGACCGATGGTATTAATAAAGGGAGTCTGGATTGGAACCCTATAAATTATTTTAGGTAATTTCGACTTAACTATATGAAATGACACTATTGTTCCTAAAGTCAACTCAACTTCAAATTAAATCGATTGAACTTGGGCTAAGTTGATAGAAATTGACTCAACTACTCTTTTTCGATTCAACCTGGCCATTTTATGGCACAAAAGGATGGTATGTATTGGAAAACAAAGGACTTTGTGGTATGCAAAGCAAGGGTATGTTAAGAGGTTTTCCTAAATGTAATTTGGAAGTCTACTTTTGTAAACATTGCATATCTACAAGGGTAAAATGGATTCTGGAATTAATACATAATGATGTGTTTGGGTCTGTAATAGTCCCTTAATTAGGAGGACCTATGTATTATCCTTCCATCATATATTATTTTCCAAGAAGACATGGCTATATTTCCTAAGGAAGAAACGAAAGGTTTTTGATAAGTTAAAAGAGTTTAGATCTCTTGTCGAAAACCATATAGATATGAAGATTAGGGTGGTGATAATTGATAATGGAGGTGAATTATGTGGAAAATATTTTCAGTAGTTCTGTAAACAATGTGGTATGGAATACCACCATACCACACCATATACCCCACAAAAAAATGGATTTGTTGAAATAATTAATAGGATGTT
>ML849510.1:0-11222 GCA_009831015.1 Picea engelmannii
GACATCTCCAGAAAGGTAAGCAGCTCACCAAGATGCAGATTCAACAAATGATTTTCTCTCTCCCCCGGGACCTCAACGCAATGGAGAACATTTATTCCTAAGGAGGGAGGATTGATCTAGGTGGATATCATTGGCCACCCACCTTTTTCGACTGGCTCAAAATAGTTTTTTGACAAATTTGGCAATCTACTATTTTTAGCAATTTTTAACTTCCGGGGCCATTTTTAGGGCCCAAATGAATTTTTTTCTAAATAAAGGTTCTTAGTGATAGTCGACGGAAATATTGATCCCATGAAATGAATCTCCTCGATGATACCTTTCCAACGAGCTATCATATGCCTAAAATGGAGATCGTATGCAAAAGTTATGACCCCAAGAAGTTGATGTACTAACTTACCCAAACGGGGCTCACATGACTTTTGGCGCTTCATCTCCTAGGGTTAGGTGTTTGGATGTCTAGGACTTTTGGCATTCCTGTTTATTCTAAAAATGCCTTCAGAGCCTCATTGTAATCATCTTCTTTAAAATGTGAGTAGCCATCACATCTCTTCTCAGAGATAAGCTGCCACCATTCTATCGAGTCTTTCACTCTGTATTTTACAGTCTTTGTACATTTATTTCATGAATAGAAATCATCTATTACTATATATATGTGTTTATGGTTGAATATCTGATATATTTCTGTTATATTATTGAATATATGCAATATCTCAGTGTATTTATTTATTATATCTCCGCTGGAATTTCGTGGCGAAAATAATCTGGATCAGTGGTATCAGAGCAGGCTGCTCTTGATCGTTTTTTTAGTGCATGTCCCTTACAAGGTCCGAGTATAGCAAGTTGGGTCTCAATCTTGTCTCTATTGAATACAATCACTCTCGCACACCCAAGAAACCCTTAATGGCGGAAGAAAATAAAAACAATGGAGCAGATGATCCTATCAATCTGTTGCTTGAGCAAGCTCTCACGCGACAGATGAACGAAATGATGGAGAATTTTTCCAACATCCTTCAATGCATGCCGATAACAGCGTGCGTATCTTCATCGAGTGGTCACTTTGGAGGCACCTCATATTTCAAGGTACAAGTTAATTTTGATATTCCTGTATTCGAAGGACAAATAGATGCAGAAGCCCTAGAAAAATGGTCAACTCTACTAGAAGGTTATTTCTCTGTTAACAATTTTTAGAAGGGGTCGATTCCACTTGGGATTTTTTTGTGGATGCGGTATAGGAACAGTATTACCCTGTTGGCAAATATAAGGACCAGTACATGAGATGGACCACACTGCAGCGAGAGAGAGGCCAAGAAGTTCCATATTTCACCAATACCTTCCATGCCTTGCGCACCAAGCTGGGTATGAAAGACTCTGAGCAATATTTGGTTTTGAAATATCGTGGGGCTCTACACAGATACATCCAGACTGAAATGGATTTTCTGGAAATCTCATCACTCAATGTTGTTTAGTGATGTGTTGTTAAAATCGAGCAGAAATTTAAGCACCAAAACAAACGGGAGTTTGGGTCTACAAATCCGCAACAACCGAAGTATGACAAAGACGACCCTAACAAATAGTCTCCTGAAAACCAGTCCAAGACACAAGAAAAGAAGGGTCATGAGAAGACAAAGAAGGACACCAGAAAATGGTGCGATTTTCACAAAAGCCCCTGGCACAACACTGATGAATGTCACTCAAAATAGTCATTGGTATCTAAGATGAAAGACAAAGAGATGAACCCTGATTCATAATCCTATTATGAAAATAATGGTAAAGTATAGATCATTGACAAAGACCCCACTACTATTGTCGCGACCGCAACAATTCAACCAGAAGAACCAACAGATCCTGAAGAAGGGAAGCGCCATTTTCATTCACAGATGTGGGTGAAGGGGACCCCGCTGCATTTTATTATTGATAGCAGAAGACAGAAGAACCTCATCTCAGCAGAGGTCATCAAACAGTTGGGATTGTCAACAACACCACACCCACAACCATACAACATCGGGTGGCTTAGCCAAGGACGATATCTTCATGTCAGCCAACAATATCGATTGTCAAACGGCATCCAACCCTTCAAGGATGAGGTATTATGTGATGTTGCCCCATTGGATGTCTGTGATGTTCTCTTGGGCCAACCATATATGTGGAAGCACCATGCTCTTTATGAGTCTCGACCCCGAAGTGTCATTGTTTCTCTAGGGGGTCATCTCTACAGAATACCATAAGTAATTCCGACTATTGTTCCACCTAAAAAGTGTCGCAAGGTAGTATCTCATACTGCAAAATTCAGCTTCTTCACAATCTGTTCAAAATGGGAACAAAAGGACACTGCAACCACTACAGCTTCGCCCCAAGCACCTTCAATCCAATAGAAGTAGGTTGACAAGGTTGCAACAAAGAGAAAAGATTCATTCTGCACACTGTCCTCTCATGTAGCCTGACTTGTTGAACAGCCTCAACCTCAACAGTTTCGTGACAGACTTTCACAAACTGAGTAGCGCGACGTCTCTAGAAAGGCAAGCAGCTCACCAAGATGCAGATTCAGCAAACACTTTTCCCTCTCCCCCGGGAACTCAACGCAATGGAGACCATTGCTTCCTAAGGAGGGAGGAGTGATCCAAGTGGATATCGGTGGCCACCCACCTTTTTCGACTAGCTCAAAACAGTTTTCTGACAAATTGGCAATTTACTATTTTTAGCAGTTTTTAACTTTCGGGGCCATTTTGAGGGCCCAAATAAAGGTTTTTAGAGATCGAGGTTCTCAATTATAGTTGAATGAATTATTGAGTCCCCAAAATGAGTCTCCTCAGTTATACCTTTCCAATGAGCTATCATATGCCTAAAACAAATATTGTATGCAAACGTTACGACCCCGGGAAGTTGATGTACTAACTTACCTAAACGGGGCCTACATGACTTTTGGCGCTTCATCTACTAGGGTTAGGTGTTTGTATGTCTAGGACTTTTGGCATTCTTGTTTATTGTAAAAAGTCCTTCAGAGCCTCATTGTAATCATCTTCTTGCAAATGCGAGTAGTCGTCACATCTCTTCTCAGAGATAAGCTGCCACCATTCTATCTAGTCTTTCACTCTGTATTTTACAGTCTCTGTACATTTATTTCATTAATAGAAATTGTGTATTACTATATATCTATGATTTTGGTTGCATCTATGATATATTTCTGTTATATTATTGAATATCTTCGATATCTCTTTCTATTTCTTTATTATATCTCTGCTTGCATTTCGTGCCAAAAATAATCTAGATCAGTGGTATCAGAGCAGGCTGCTCCTTATCGTTTTTTTAGTGCAAGTCCCCGATGAGATACGAGTATAGCATGTTGGGTCTTGATCTTGTCTCTCTTGAAGACAATAGCTCTCACACACCCAAGAAACCCTCAATGGAAGAAGAAAATAAAAACGACGAAGCAGACGATCTTATCAATCTATTGCTTGAGCAAGCTCTCACGCGATAGAGGGATGAAATGATGGAGAATTTGGCCCACATCCTTCAATGACTGCTGATAATAGCAGCTGCATCTTCATCAAGGGGCCACTTTGGAGGCACCTCGCCTTTCATGGTACAAGTTAATTTTGATATTCCTATATTTGAAGGATAGATAGATGTAGAAGCCATAGAAAAATGGTTAACTCTGCTAGAAGGTTATTTCTCTGTTCGCAATTTTTTCGACAAAGAAAAGATCACCTTTGCACTCCTTAAATCTCTCCCTCATGTCAAACATTGATGAGAAACTTACTGGGAGCAAAGTTCCATAGAGGAGTCTGCAATATATGGGGCCGATCCCACTTGGGATTTTTTTGTGGATGCGATAAAGGAACAGTATTACCCTGTTGGCAACTATGAGGACCAATACATGAAATGGACCACACTGCAGCAAGAGAGGGGCCAAGTAGTTCCGGATTTCACCAATACCTTCCATGCCTTGCGCACCAAGTTGGGTATCAAAGACTCCAAGTGATATTTGGTTTTGAAATACCGTGGGGCTCTACACAGATAAATCCAGAATGAAATGGATTTTCTGGACATCTCATCACTCGGTGCTGCTTATCGATATGCTGTTAAAATTGAGAAGAAATTTAAGCACCAGAACAAACGGGAGTTCAGGTCTGCAAATCCACAACAACCAAAGTATGACAAAGATGTCCCTAACAAACGGTCTCCTAAAAACCAGTCCAAGACATAGGAAAAGAAGGGTCACGGGACGACAAAGAAGGACACCAGAAAATGGTGCGAATTCCATAAAATCCCCTAGCACAACACCAATGAATGTCGCTCAGAACAGTCATTGGTGGACGAAATCAAAGACAAAGAGCCGAACCCTGATTCAGAATCTTATTCTGAAAATAATGGTAAATGACAGATCATTGACACGGACCCCACTGTTATTGTCGTGATCACAACAATTCAACCAGAAGAACCAACAGATCATGAAGAAGGGGAGCATTTTTTTCATTCACAGATGTGGTTGAAGGGGACCCCACTGCATTTATTTTTTATAGCGGAAGCTAGAAGAACCTCATCTCAGCAAAGGTCATCAAACAGTTGGGATTGTCGAAAACACCACACCCATAGCCATACAATATCGGGTGGCTTCGCCAAGAACGAGATCTTCGTGTCAGCCAACAATGTCGATTGTCATATGGCATACAACCCTTCAAGGATGAGGTATTATGTGATTTTTCCCCACTGGATGTCTGTGATGTTCTCTTGGGCCAACTATATATGTGGAAGCACCACTTTGTTTATGAGTCTTGACCCCGCAGTGTCATTGTTTCTCTAGGGGGTCATCTCTACAGAATACCAGAGGTAGTTTCGACTACTGTTCCACATAAAAAGTGCCACAAGGTAGTATCTCATACTACAAAATTCAGCTTCTTCACATTCTTTTCAAAATGGGAACATAAGGACACTGCAACCACTACAGTTTCGCCCCAAGCACCTTCTATCCAATGGAAGAAAGTTGATAAGATTGAAGAAAAGAGAAAAGAGAAAAAATTCCTTCTACACACCATCCTCTCATGTAGCCCAACTTTTTGAACAACCTCAGCCTCAACAGGTTCGTGACAGACTTCCACAAACTGAGCAGCGTGACCTTTCCAGAAAGGCAAGCAGCTCACCAAGATGCAGATTTAGCAAACGTTTTTCCCTCTCCCCCGAGAACTCAATGCAATGGAGACCATTGCTTCCTAAGGATCGAGGATTGATCCAGGTGAATATATGTGGCCACCCACCTTTTCTGACTGGCTCAAAACAGTTTTCTGGCAAATTTAGCAATTTACTATTTTTAGCAGTTTTTAACTTCTGGGGCCATTTGAGGGCCCAAATGAATGTTTTTCAATATCAAGGTTTTCAATTATAGTTGAAAGCATTTTTTAGTCCCCAAAATTAATCTCCTTGACAATACCTTTCCAACGAGCTATCATACGCCTAAAACGAAGATCATATGCAAAAGTTACGACCTCGGGAAGTTGATGTACTAACTTACCCAAACGGGGCCCACATGACTTTTGGCGCTTCATCTCCTAGGGTTAGGTGTTTGGATGTCTAGGAATTTTGGCATTCCTGTTTATTGTAAAAAGGCCTTCAGAGCCTCATTGTAATCATCTTCTTGCAAATGCGAGCAGTGGTCACATCTCTTCTCAAAGATAAGATGGTACCCTTCTATCAAGTCTTTCACTCTGTATTTTATATTCTCTGTACATTCATTTCATTAATAAAAATCGTGTATTATTGTATATCTGTGTTTATGGTTGCATCTCTAATATATTTCTGTTATATTATTGAATATCTGTGATATCTCTGTGTATTTCCTTATTATATCTCCGCTCGCATTTCGTGCCGAAAATAATATGGATCAGTGGTATCAGAGCAGGCTGGTCTTGATCATTTTTTTAGTGCATGTTGTTGAAATTACTAAGACAACTGAGAGGGGGCGTGAATCAGTTGTTACTGTGCTTAAACAATTTTAATTTAATTAAACCATTTTTAATCTTTCTCCAAGTGACCATCAATATTATATTACATATGGACAACATAAATAATGAGCATCACTCACACATAAGATATACGCAGAGACAAATTTTCACGAGGAAACCCATAAAGGGAGAAAACCTCTTCTTCTTCAAAATGATAGGCAGTATTTTAAGTTTTGTACATCATTTATAATTGAGCACCAACTCAATTTCAGGCTACTACCTCTATTTTACAAGCTCCAACTTGAACTTGTTTGAGAGCACCAAATATCTGGTTTCTCTAGCACCCACTAGAAGGAACAACAACTCCCTAAGTGTTCCAGCACCAACTGGATGGAAGCACCAACTTCCAGTCACACAGGCACCAACCTGTATAACAGAGAACAACTGTTCTCCCTTGCACCACCCTGCCACCCTGGTTTTTTTGGCAGCAACCAGATGGAAGCTACAACTCCCTGTGTTCAAGCACCCACTTGAACCTCTGAGAACAACAGTCCTCCCTAGCACCACCCTACCTCCCTGATTATAAATAAATGATTGAATAACCAACAACATAGATAAATAAATTCTTACCACTTCTTCTTTGTTCTGTAAATATGGTCTACTTCTGACTGTTCCGCAATTCTTCTCTTCCTCTGTTTGTTCTACAATTCTACTCTGCTTCAAGCTGTTCTACAATTCTGCTCTTGCTTCTATCTATTCCTTGTCTGTTACTCATCTCTAAGTTTTATCTCACACTGCGCATACTGTAATTTTTCCTTTCTTACAGTTCAACTCATTTTTCATTCAGAACGACCAACCCTGCACAGTCGTCTCATATCTTCTTTTATTCACACACGCCTCAACAACTGAATCGCCAATTTATTAAGAATCATGAATCAGTTTTGTTAATTGAATCGTAACTGATCAATTAACTGTGAGGTAAAACAATAGCCCTCTGATCATATTTGAATTCACCTACACCATTGGATTACAAGAAACAAAATGTCCTTCGCATTTTGTATTTCGGCAATTCGTGATTTCGCATGTCGTGAATTCCTGTTGCGAAGCATCTCGACTCTCCAAGTCGTGATCCCCGAAATGGATCCAGATCAATGGTCCACAAAACTACATAATATGATCCCTTCTTTTCCTAATCGAACGGCTGACGAGATTTTGGCATTTTTCCCTTCAAGTCTTCGAGACTCACAATAGTCTCTTTTGACATTTTGTGATTTCGCATGTCGCGAATTCATGAAACTCCATGCTGCGATACCCGAAACTCCATGTCTCAATTTCGCATTCTGGCATTTCTTGATTTCAACAATTCTTGTGATGAGATATCTTGACGCTCCATGTCGCAATCCCTAAAACTCCGAAACTCCATGTTTCAATTTCACATTTCGACATTTCGTGATTTCTGTGGTGAAGTGTTTCGATAATCCAACTCCCGGTAACCGAAACCTACACCAAAAGGTGTTTTTCACATTTCGGCATTTCGGCATTACTGTGGTGAAGTGTTTCGACACTCCAACTCCCAGTATCTGGAACTCTGAAGTGGAGTTATTTCCCGGTCTACGAAACTCTTTGTTGATGTGCCTGTTTTGGGATTTCAGGGTTTCGCATTTCACGACTTCGGGACTCCTATGATGAAGAGTCTCGAATCTTGACTCCTCCAATTCCCGGTATCCAGAACTCCGAAATGGAGTTATTTCCTGGTCTGCGAAACTCTTTTTTGATGTGCCTATTTCAGGATTTCAGCGTTTCACATTTCGTGACTTCGGGACTCCTTTGATGAAGAGTCTCGACTCTTGACTCCTCCAACTCCCGATATCCAAAACTCTGAATTCCCAGTCTGCGAAACTCTGAAATGGAGTCTTTGACATGCTCTGATCTATCACATTTTAGGATTTTCTGCCCTGAGTTGCTTCCTTGACTCCTAGAGTTTACGGTTCTGATCTTTCCATGCAATCATCATTGCGCTGTTGGTCTTGCCACTTTCTCTTGTTCATCATCGTCGGGCTGAGTTTTCCATCAATGACAAACAAATACTCTGCCTTATGTCTGCCCGTAATAAATATGCCAACACATATCCCCAACGAGGTCTGAGGTCCTAGAACTTCTTTCAACTTTACACCAGGACACAACCACTCATATCTCAAATCACATCCAAGAGTGGCGTAGATGGAAGAGTTTGATTAAGACCTACATACCCCCAACCTTTCTTTTAGAATGGTTCTTTAAGTCTTTGCAACCTCCTATCTCGAAGGATGTTGCTACATCTGGGGTTACAACTGATGAAGAAGAAATCTTCAAAGCCTAGTAGTTAGATCTTATATACACTCGGTCTGGGATGTTATACCACATTCTTTCGGATGCACCGAGGTCAACCTATGACCCTAGACAAAATCCTAGACCTCATGCCAATGGCATTGTAGGCTCCGCCAATGTGAAATCCGCAGACTCAGTCACAAGCCATTTGAAAGAGTTGTCTCTAAACCAGTCTATAGGAGGGCCAACTTCGTCTGTGTCTTCCAATCACACTCAGTCGACGGATGTACATTTCATGAAATCGTTGACCGTCCCAAATAGTAACCAACAACCAGGAGGGAATAAGAAGAAAGGATGTAATAATAACCGTAAGGGTGGGAAAAATAATAATAAACCCAAGGACAATCATAATAATGAGAAGACAAATAATAATGATGGAGAGGAAAAGAAATAAAGAAGTAAGGTGAAATTTCCTTGTAATCTTTGTACAGATGATCATCTTACTCATTTATGCCCCAAGCTTGTGGAAGCTACAAGGCTCTTATCTCTACCACCCGTCATGCTCACTAACCCTTTCCCACACAACCAGCACATGGCCTCGAGCTCCTCTAATGCCGAAAATGTGGTCGATGGGAGTCAAAACCCACTGTCACAAGATGGTGACCGTTTCTATATCAATATGGTCAATTCTCAGGTTAATGTAGCCACCTGATCTCACGATTACAGTTCTTCACAAACTGTACCTGGTTTAGAATCTCCTCCTCCTCCTCCTATGGAGACGACTTTACAGATTGAAAAACTAGAGCCACTGCCTCGTATTCCAAAAGGATTACTCAAGTGCTCTACCCACAATTCAAATGATAGAGCCACCAAGAATTACTCTATTTTTGAGGACCTAGGTCAAACCCCTTGTGCTATGTCGTCTCTGGAGGTACTCTAGACATGTCCTTCATAAAGGAATGTCTTTCTATCTGTGTTAGGAGCTATAGACCCCAAGGGCTCAAAATTTATCAAGTTTGATGACACATATGTGAAGCCTCGCTTGTCTTACAATGTGGCATTCCAAATCCACATGGGGTACTCAAATTATACCATCAAACATGCGGTTGTTGATGAAGGCGTTGCTACATGTGTGATGTCTCTGATCTGTTGGAAATCTCTCAACTCTCTAACTCTTTCTCTATCATCAACCATGTTGACTTATTTTGACGTTAGTTCCTTCCACCCTCATGGTATTCTTCCTACCTTTCTGGTCTAGTTAGGTGGGAAGACGGTAGACATGGATGTTGAGGTAGTTGATGTGCCTCTAGATTATAACTTGTTACTAGGATGCAATTAGACCTATGCTATGACTGTCGTCATATCGTCCCTCTTCCATACTATTTGTTTTCCATATGATGGGAATATCGTGACGATCAACCAGTTGTCCTTTTCATATGCTAGCCCCAATGAATCTATTTGGACCGTCGATCCCTATGGTTGACAATTCTCAGACATCAACTGAGAATATCGGTGTCAGAATGTATTCATCCCTTATCGATACGTTCGACATCATGGCACCGATTCACCATGTTTACACCATGTCTAGTAGGCCCATGTTATCAGACAGGTCCATTCCTTTCCACACTTCCTATTTGAATGATCCTTGGACCCTACCTTCCTCGACTTCATCTTGTGATGGTCAGTCGCATGTTGGAATGGCCATGCCACTATCAAAAATGGAGATTGTGTATCAAGCTATTCTTGACTCTTTTGATGATCCTGATCCTATTACCTCACCGACAGACGAGGATGATCATGTTCTTAAGACCCTGTGGGCCACTTCATTGTCTTGTTCACATGACTGCCTCGATAAGACTTTGCCCTCGAATGAAGCCATCATCGAAGCCATGAATGGTTTTGGAAAACCTTGGGATGATATGCATCATCACTCTTATTTTCTCCCAGAGCTTGCTAGAATCGAGCAAGATGAGTTTTGATCTACTTTGAGTGAGATAGTTGGTCACACCGTAGTTCCACTTGATACACATGACATTTATTCCGAAGTAAATTTGGCACGTATCTTTCCTACTGTCACGATCGATATCTCTCGTACCCTTGGCAAGATTGAAAACGTACATATCAGTGTGGATTTTTTTCCAGAAGAAATCATGATATACACCGAACTCTTCAAGGAATTACGAGATGTATTTTCTTGGTCATATGAAGAAATGTCAGGAATCGACCCTCATATTGTCGAGCATGAGATTAGTGTTAAATTATGATCTTGATTTCTTATGCGTATTAATTCTTTTATTTTCTTCAATACTTTGATTCCAGCTTAATACACTTCAACAATTTCAAATCATAATCGAATAGCAATAATTATGTAGATAAGTAAACATGCATATCAACAACACATATACCCTGTGGAAACCCTGTACAGGGATAAAATCCCCAACAAACAATATTCCTTTATTGCATTAATAATGTAAGATCTCTTACAAATATCCACCATGAATGTACTTCTCTCAAAGAGCTTGCCAAGATGACTCTGACCTGACAAAGACTTACAATACCTTGCTGAAATACAACTTTGATATGTTGCCTCTTTATCACTGATGTGCTCCCCTATCACTTCACCCTCAACTTGCATATGAAAACTCTGTTTCAAAATTGTGTTGCAAAACTGTATTGCAGAACTGTGTTGAGGAGAGGGTTCGACCTCTTCTTATATAGGCTGAAGAGGGGTAGAGGAGAGGCTCAAAATAGTAACCTGATTGCATGCATTAGTCATAACTCATCTTCATACTTTAGTTCGAACTTAGAACTAGACTTGAGATTGGTTACAACTCATCATTACACTTTAGTTCGAACTTTAGAACTAGACTTGAGATTGGTTACAACTCAGCATTACACTTTAGTTTGAACTTAGAACTAGACTTGAGACTGACATGCTTTAGTTCAAACTTAGAACTAGACTTAAGACTTTAGTTGCAA
>ML849510.1:11322-30222 GCA_009831015.1 Picea engelmannii
CCCACAAAAACCCCTTTATTTCCTGAGGGTTCCATCTTTGTCCTCTTTTCCTTAGGGACATGAATATACACAGGACATCCAAATATCCTTAGATACCCTACTTCAAGTTTGATCCCTGAGAAGACCTCTTTAAGAGTCTTGTCCTTCAAAATAGCATGTGGAAACTTGTTTTGAATATACACGGTAGTGGAGGTAGCTTATGCCCATAAATAATTTGGCAGATCCTGGTCAAACATCATTTCTTTCGCTGCCTCACAAATAGTCATGTTTTTCCTCTCAGCAACACCATTTTGCTAAGGGTTATATGGCACGGTCAACTATCTCTTGTTTCCTGCTGACTTGTAGAAATATTCAAAATGAAGAGATTCAAACTCTCATCCATTGTTTGTTCTAAGGATTCTGATGTGTTTCCCAATCTTCTTTTCAATAAATGCTTTATACTCTTTGAATTTATCAAATGTGTAACTTTTAGCTTTAAGAAAATATATCCAACATTTTCTTGAGTAATCATCAATAAAAATGACATAATACAAACAACCACTAAGTGAGGGAGATGACATGGGACCACATGCATTAGAATGAAACAGATCTAAGATGCCCTGAGCTCTATTGTCACTACTAGGAAATGATTTCTTTATATTTTTACCTAGCATGCATCCCTTACAAATTTCATTTTTACTAAGAGAAATAGAGGGCATGCCACATACCATGTTTTGTAGATCTGGAAGAGATTTGTAATGAATATGTCCAATTATTTTGTGCCACAACTCATTGGAGCTATTCACATCATGAGCCAATGCCTGAACTGACTATCATGGCATGACATACAATCCTCCACTGTGAGTTCCAATGGGTTCTATTGTACTTAAGTGGATACCTTTAGCCCATAGTAGTGCCTTCCTATCCTTGAATATCACCCAATATCCCTTGTCCTCAAGGGTTGCAACAAATAGTAGATTCTTCTTGAGCCCTAGAACAATAATACTTCATCAACATCAAGTCTATCCCCAGATTCCAATCTGAAGGAGATAGAGCCTACTCCCTCTATCATGTAACATTTTTCAGCCCCAAGCTCAACCTGCTCTACAAAATATTTTGTCTCGAAATATGAGAGGATCTCCTTGTATGCTGTCATGTGCTTTGATGCACCACTGTCTACTAACCAAGTTTTCGGCCCCGTGGAAAATGAACTAGATAACGCAGAAACCAAATAATATTCTTTTCTATTTTCTTTCTCATTAGAAGGACTTTTCTGATTTCTTTTGGATCCATCATCCTTAGCAGTTGAGGCATGATGTTTCCCTTTCCTAGGATATTTCTTTCTAAACCAACAATATTTAGAAAAATGACCCAACTTATTACAACTAAAGCATTTAATATTAGATGTATCAATATTCTTGTCTTTTAATGTACCTTTGGTGTTTGGATTCCACTGAGAGCCTTTCTCGAAAGTGCCTTTCTTCTTTCCCTTGAATCTTGATACTAAAGTTGAGTTCTCTTCTTTCGTTGGCTCACTCCTGGTAGTTGTGTGACTCTCCTCCTGGAGGAAATCATGTCATAACCTCTCAAGCATGGTTTGAATCTCTCTCCCACTTACACTGGATAAGAAGGTCTCCCATGAAGAAGGAAGACCGTCAAAAATGGCATGCACTAAATCATCATCGTCCACTGTCACCCCTGTGACCAAAATATGATCTCTGATCTGAGCTATCCTGGAATAGAAAGATGCCACTGATTCACCTTTCTCCATCTTCAAATACTTAAGCTTGTGCTTAAGTGTCCTCTTCTGACTTGGAGCCTATTTCTCATACAGATTCACCAAGGTATCCATAAAATCCTTGGCAGTCATCAACGAATTCATTGCAGGCATTATATTGTCTTTGACTGAGTCAAATATGATTCGCTTGGCCTTTGCTTGACTCTTCCTGAAATCCATTCTTCCTACATTATTTGTTGGTTCCTCCACCACTATGGTCACATACTGCTCAAGATCATGCTCTTGCAAGATATTTGTTATACGGAGCTTCCACACATTAAAGTTGGTATCTCCTTCAAGCCTATATTCAGCCCTGACTAAAATGGAGGATGCCATGGTCGTCACACTAGAAACTTAATCAAGCTCGTTTGGATTTGTGTGTACCTGTTGCTGCACTTCAACATGTTTAATACACCCTAAGCTCTGATACCATGTTAAATTATGAGCTTGATTTCTTATGTGGATTAATTCTTTTATTTTCTTCAATACTTTGATTCTAGCTTAATACACTTCAACAATTTCAAATCATAATTGAATAGCAATAATTATGTAGATAAGTAAACGTGCATATCAACAACACATATACCCTAGGGAAACCCTGTACAGGGGGAAAAACCCCAGCAAACAATATTCCTTTATTGCATTAATAATGTAAGATCTCTTACAAATATCCACCATGAATGTACTTCTCTCAAAAATATTTCCAAGATGACTCTGACCTGACAAAGACTTACAAGACCTTGTTGAAATACACCTTTGATATGTTGCCTCTTTATCATTGATGTGATCCTGTATTACTTCACCCTCAACCTGCATATGAAAACTCTGTTTCAAAATTGTGTTGCAAAATTGTATTGCAAAATTGTGTTGCAAAACTGTGTTGAAAAGAGGATTCGACCTCTTCTTATATAGGCTGAAGAGGGGTAGAGGAGAGGCTCGAAATAGTAACCTGATTGCATGCATTAGTCATAACTCAAATTCATACTTTAGTTCGAACTTAGAACTAGACTTGATATTGGTTACAACTCAGCATTACACTTTAGTTCGAACTTTAGAACTAGACTTGAGATTGGTTACAACTCAACATTACACTTTAGTTCGAACTTAGAACTAGACTTGAGACTGGCATTCTTTAGTTCGAACTTAGAACTAGAGTTAAGACTTTAGTTGCAACTCAACATTACACTTTAGTTCTAAGATAGAACTAGACTCAAGACTTTAGTTGCAACTCAACATTACACTTTAGTTCTAACATAGAACTAGACTCAAGACTTTACTTACAACTCTTGACAAGGCAATTCAAAATTATCTTCATGGTGGATAATGTTTACACGTGCCAATGCACTAGATCAATACAATTACATCATTTGCAATATTAGGAATATTGTTTGTTTCTAGCTCATAGGAATTTTACATTCGACCTAACTTTTGCTAGATACCCTGACTTTTTCTCATGGCTCACAAGGTTTGACTAGGTTCACAGAGGTTGTATGTTCCCCCTGAATTTTGCACTAGTCTGTCTATGCTCACAGAGGTTGTACATTCCCCCTGACTTTTGCACTAGACTATCTATTCTCACAGCGGTTGTATGTTCCCCCTGAATTTTGCATTAGACTCACATAGCATCTCGTTCGTCCTGACTTTTGGTTTGACTCAGAGAGGTTGTCTGTTCCCCCTGGATTTTTTCAATACCTCACAAGATTAGTTGATTCTCCAAATCTCCCTGGCTAGCCTCAGGGTGGCCCATATGGCCTCTCATTGGAGAATGACTATCTATGCTACCAAATTTAACAATTAGAACTTATATGGATGCTAATATTGTTTGACAACATCTTAGAGTTGTCAATCCCCGAAAGGCCCCTGCTATTAAGGCAGAGGTAGATAAACTACTTAATGTTGGCTTTATCTACTCGGTTCCTTTGACTAAATGGGTATCCAATCTCGTTCCTGTGAATAACCATCTGTGTATGTATGGAATTTCATGACCTGAATAAGGTCTATCCTAATGACAACTTCCTGAAGCCTTTCATCGATCAGATTCTCAACAAGTGTGCGGGAAGACAAGTGTTTCATTTCATGTACAGATTTTCAAGGTATAACCAAATTCAAATTAATCCCGAGGATCAACACAAAACGACATTTATTTTTTCTTTGGGTACTTTCACATACCGGAAGATGCCTTTCAGCCTTAAAAATATTGGAATAACCTTCCAACGTGCTATGACCTTCGCATTCCATGATCTTAAGCATATAGTTGAAGCTTATCTTGACGATCTTGCTGCTCACTCTCATAAGAGAGTGAATCACTCTAAGCACCTTCGGCTAGTTTTTTAAAGATGTCGTTATTATAGAATCTGGTTGAACCCTCACAAGTGCATCTTTTTCATTAGGTCTGGTCGTCTTTTGGGATTTCTAGTTTCTAAGACCGGGATCATGGTAGATCCATTAAAGGTTGAGGCAATACTTTGATTGCCTCCCCCATGCACTATTCGACAACTTCAAGGTTTATAGGGGAAAGATAACTTTTTACGTCGGTTTATAGTAAACTATGACAATATCACTAAGGGTTTCATGTGTGTTTTGAAGAAGGACACCCCTTTTATTTGGAATGAGCAAGCCTAGGAGTCCTTCTATGCTTTGAAGAAATCCTTGGTATCGATGCCTCTGCTGAAGTCTCCTGATTACAGTAGGGATTACTTGCTTTATGTCGTCGCGTCTGAAGAGACGATTGGTATTGTTTTGGTTCAGGAGGAAGATGATATCCACGAGCATGTCATCTACTATCATAGTCGAAACTTAGTTGGTCCTGAGTTCAATTATTCTCACGTTGAAAAGATAGCTTTGGATAATGTTCATGTAGTCCAACGTTTATGCCATTATATATTTCTTTGCAAGACTACTATGATTGTTGATGTCAATCCATTTCAATACGTCCTTACTAGGTGTATCATAGGGGGAAAATATAATAAATTGATTGTCATTTTACAAGAATTTGATCTCGATTTTTTTTCTGCAAAATCCAAGAAATCACTAGTCTTCGTGGAGTTAATATCTGAATTTCCATTATTAGATGAGGATGTTATCCATATTAATTCATTTGCAGGAAAAAAAAATTTCCTTGTCTCGTCATTCGACCCCTGGTATGGAGACATTGTTCTCTATCTTCAAACTTTGAAGTTCCCTTAGCATGTCTCACAAGATAAACGACAGCGTGTACGATACCAAGCTAAGAATTACACTATCGTTGGTGACACTTTGTATCGTCGAGGAATAGACAATATCCTGCGTTGTTGTTTAACTCACGAGGAATCCGAGTCAGTTCTAAACTACTTCCATAGTGGGGCTTGTGGTGGTCATCTATCTGGGCTTGGGACAGTCAAGACAATTTTTCAAGCTGGTTATTCCTGGCCATCTATCTTTAAATATTGTGTTGAAGTGGTTAATAAGTTTCACCCCTACCAAGTGTTCACTCAGAAAATGTGGTCGCATCTAGCCCCTCTTCATTCAGTCATTATCGTCAGTCCCTTCACCAAGTGGGGGGTGGATTTCATAGATTGTAACCCAACTTCAGCTGGGGGGAATCAGCACACTATCGTGGTCATAGACTACTTTAATAAGTGGGTTGAATCCATGCCTACAGTTAAATCCGATGGGAAGACTATTGCCTTCTTCGTATTCAATCAAATTATCACCCGGTTCGATATCCCAAGTGATATTGTCACTGATCATGGTAGTCACTTTCAGAATGAAATGATCGAAGAGATAGCATCCAAGCTAGGTTTTAAGCATGGTCATTCTTCCCCTTACTATCCCCAGGAAAATGGACAGGTAGAGGCCATCAACAAGTCTCTCAAGACCATTTTGCAGAAAACTATCAGCCAGAGTAAATCTGACAGGCATATTATGTTATATCCCACTCTCTAGGCACATACAGAACCTCGATCAAGACTACCACCAGATTTTCCCCTTTCCAGTTAGTACATGATGTGGAGTTGATATTACCTATTGAATGCAAAATCCCTTATCTTAAGTTGGCAGTCGCGCTCCTCCCTGACACTTCCAATATCGAGCGACACCTTGTACACTTAGAGAGTCTTGATGAGCAGCATCGAGATGTCTCTGTGGCTATCGAGGAAAACAAAAGACATGTCAAGGTTTAGTACAATAATTCTGTCTATCCTTGGTTGTATGCTAAGGTTGAATTGGTCCTTTTATATGATCAAACCAAAGAACCATTGGGGGTAGGCAAGTTCAAACCCATGTGGCATGGTCCCTATATCGTTCTTCGTGTCTTAGAAAAGGGAGCCTATGAGTTAGAATATTATGAAGGGAATATGTTGGTTGAGCCCAAGAATGGGCTCTACTTGAAAAGATATTATGCTTGAGCCCCAAGATTGGGCGTAACTCTTTGCATACTAATTTAATTTAGTGTATATATCTTTTCCCTTTATTTTTTGTCTTCATCTTGCTTATCGAATTTTCCCTTGGTTGGCAGATGTCAACGGAGTCCTCGGTCTACTTAGGATTCGTAAAAGAAGCTAGTCGTCATACACGGAACTTGGCTTCCGTCGCTTGGGTGGTTTACTCACTCGGGGGTCTACTAGTGTCTTCAGATGGCATATGCCTAGGTCCATCCATGAATAATGTGGCTGAATATAGTGATGTTATAGAACTTTTGTGCGATGCTATCTCACATGGTATTCTCTCTTTAGAAGTTCACCTGGATTCCCAGTTAGTAGTATGTCATTTGAAAGGAAGTTACTGCATGTGTGATCCTACTTTACTCTGACGATTCCTACAAGTATGTCTTTTAGAACGACAGTTTGATTTTATTACTTATTATCACATACCTAGGAGTTCTAATTATGTATTTGATGCTTATGCTAATTTCATTTTAGATTGGCATTTGTCACATAACTAAATCAAAGAAAACCATCTCATCAATGTACACATTGTAATATAAGTAAAGCCAAATATCCTTGTTTTATATATATTTCAAACAATATGGTGTTTATAGTACAAAAATGGGGGCCAACACCCTCAATACACATATACAGGNAACTAAATCAAAGAAAACCATCTCATCAATGTACACATTGTAATATAAGTAAAGCCAAATATCCTTGTTTTATATATATTTCAAACAATATGGTGTTTATAGTACAAAAATGGGGGCCAACACCCTCAATACACATATACAGGAAATAATGCAACATCCACGACATCTACGCCTATAGCGTCGGATGTGTGTCATAATAACAAACTACGGCATTTGCGAGACGCTGAAAGAGTTGCACCCAAGCTCTGGGCACACCAACCACTTGTCGATGCATTGCCTCTGACATATCCTCTACCTGAACCATCATAATCATATGTGTCAAACGAGACAGGTTTCTTGTATGTTTTGAAGGATTCTCTCGGCTTCTCCTCCCTCTGCCTCATCTACCTGGTGCCTTTGACGATGTCATGGAAGCCCGTTCAGTTGTCACGGACCTACATCTGCATCACACAAGTGTATAGTTAGTACTTAAGCATCATCCAAAAATATTTTTGTTTTACTATACAAAAATAAAAATAAAAATGAAATATTTAAAAACATGGACATACCTATGTCCCCATAAGCGGTCCCTGGTGGCAGTGGCATGTTAGGGTCCCCTATGAAATTGATCCTTGCATAGGGGTAGTCATCCAGAGAAATGACATGTTGCCTCCATCAATAAAATAAATCATCATTTTAGGGTGTGGGCACCCTACCTCCTCCCTGTCGTCTCATTACCTCAGTCCACCATGCCATGGCTAGATTGTGAGGTCCTCTCAGAATGATCTCGATTCTAGGTCCAAAACCTAGAACCCTCTTGAAGAAAAAGATACGCAAGATAGAGGAAAAACCAAAGTTCCTCTTGTCACCCTATTTGCACTCTATCAACTGGCTCTTCATATTAGCCAGTAGTGATGTACACCAATCGTATACCATGGGTCTCAATCATTCTACATAATAGAACATGAGTGGCCTTGATGCATGGTGAAACGACATTGATCCTGTGATCCTGGTCAAAACAGCGACAACAATCTTGAGGCTGAGATTGTTTATCGCTCGGATGGGGAGTTGACTCTCAACCTTCTCGGTCCCTGCTACACAGTGAGCGTCTATGTACTCCTTTATATTCATACTTCTCCCAACTCCCCGGGCTTTGAGATTCATCACCTCACCCTAGTGCGATAACCCAATCAAAAAGTATATATCCTTGGCTTCAATCCTCAATGGTTGCCCATCGAGGTTGAATCTCTCACTGTCAAGATCCTAGTAATCCACAAGAAACTCAAGCAACCTCACCTAAGCCCTCATCCCTTTGAGTGCCCAAAATTTGTACAAGACACATATTTTCAAGGCCATTTGGGCCCCCAGATATCTTATCACAACAACATATACCTCCTCATGTTTCCTTTCCCTCCATTCTAGCACCATCCTGCCAGATAAAAATCAATTTTTGAGTTAGCAGCCATAGAAAACCTTGTTTACGGAGTTGTATGTGGGCTACAACATTCACAGTTGCATATAGGACTGAGTAAATGCATCCTGTATTTTACACAGTCATGTATAACCTCACCGTTACGCAACCCGATGAATGGTAGCTTGCGTATGATGAAATAATCAATTTGCACCTTAATTTATTCAAATTGTGAAACCTAATTTAAAAATCTAATACACTAGAAAGGAAGAGGAGGGGAAGAGGAATTACCTGGTCTAGATAGTCTCTGATTTTGTCACCTATCTCTCCCGCAATCACCAGTTGAAGATCGGAGGTAATTTGGTCCAATTTTCACTATTTGGGTAAAAAGTCAAAATGACATAGTAAATTTTGGTTTTGTTACTATTATAGTAGTTTTTACCCACTTTCTATAGTTTCAAAACATTTTTTAGTCTAATGGACTAATATAGCAGTGGATTGAGTTGGTTTTTGTAGTTTTGCATATTTTAGCGTAATGTTGACCATTCGTAACCACATACAGGTATTTTCACTACCCAACATATAGGATAGTATCCATTCCACCTTGCTTTGAATTGTCCAATAATTGTCACTCATACGCCTTAGGTACGAATCCATTTGTTGTGACATAGAACCTTCCATCTACTATAATACGTGTCGTTATCAAGTGGTAGAGACTTACCAAACATGGGTACCCTAGTTAGATCCTCTACTCCATTTGGTTCCCATGTCGAGATTGTTTCCGTAGGACTAGGAGTCCCTTATATCTAATACATGACTTTATGATGAGCCTCATTTATCATTCATAAACATGTTGCCCTATACCTAGAGGAATCCCAACTGAGTTTGATATAAGCTCTTTTCCAACTCGTTTTCAAAAAGAAAAAATATTGTCGAGTGAACTTGTCTCTTTCACACTTGTAAATTGGATTTTAAAGGATGTCTATTTCGTACAATTTATCCCATTTTCACACCAATTAGACTAAGATTATGAAAAAGGACATTTTTTGGTGTTAATTTGTGATTGCATCTCATGCCCTTACTTGTAATATTGATCCTATAGCCAGTTCTCATTTTGCGTTATAAACCATTTTCCTCAGCATTTTTGCATCCTCAACCAAGAAGAGCCTCGTTTATATCCTTCACAATTTGACACCCTATATCTAGGAGGGAACATTCCCTTGAGTTTCCATCTCCCGCATGAATCTCCTTATATTGACCATAGGTATGTTCCACTGTTGGAACTAGTTTTTCTTACTTTCGACACTCATTTCCTCCTCTGTATCATAACATTCATTTGACTATGAAAAAACAAAAAAAAGATGGGTGAGAAGGGAGTATTATATTATATTGGTAGAAGTCGTGTCACCTTTGAACAGAGCACAAAGTTATTGAGTCCATTTGTCATCATAATTTTGGGTTTAGCATGGCCTTAGGAAGTTGAGCTTGTTACAGAGATTTTTCTCCCCCGAATGGTTACTCTTCCAGTCCCTATGAAGAACTTGATTGATGCCTCCTACATCTCATGGTTTCATCATTGAGTCTATGCTTCCAGAGTCTTCCATATGTCTCATGTTCTTGTTCAAAGGATTTCTATCAACCTGTGTCGACCATACCCTTAGTTTGTCCTAGAATCACATGATGTTGTAGTCCTATCACGCACCCTGGTCCTACTTTCATCATTGGTAGGTAACCTTGAACCCAGCAGTCGACATCTCATCATTGGTCATTGACTGGGTGGTTTCCTTGTGTTCGACAGCAAGACATATATTCATACATTGGGATTTGTGTAGTGTCTTGTATGCCATTAGCCTTATTGGTGGTTTCCTCGCCTTTGTTAGCAATTTTCCTCATTGGATGTTATTCATAGGGTCTCTTTCATGTACCTCTTTCACTTTCCACATGCAAAAGACGCACAGGGTTGTTGGTTAGTGAACATGTTCTTCATATGATTTCCTCCAAATCATGAAGCTCCTTCTTTGTACCTTGTGTTGAATGATGAGAGATGTCTTAATGCTCTCCTTTCAATAGGTCTCCTTCCATCGACTTCAGCTCATGTATTTTGGAAACGATACTTAGAGTCCTATGAGTACCTTGAGCCTTTCATTCATTAGTGGCAGGTTCTCTCGCCATTGACAGTTGGGAATACATCAATGTCTCTTGATCGATGGATTCTTCAAGTGTTCGACCCTGACTCCTTTATTCACACTTGTAAGAATGTACTTGGTTCCTTGATACCTACTTTCATCATCAATAGGTTGTCTCGTGTTTGTTAACGGTATACCTCAATGACCAATAATCATACGATGTCTCATTGTGTTCGACCTCAACTCCTTTATTCACATAATGTAGACTTGCACCTTTGGCAGATTGTGTAGAAGACTTGAAGACATTAGTATGTGGCCACATCTTTTCTGAGTTGTTTCTTCCCTTTCATTGGACCAGTACCTATATGACTTCAGTGATCATGGGAGATCAGATTTTACTCCATTGTATACATATATCTTCAAATTGATTTTGAGACTGGTTCTACTAGGACTTGTCTGTGACTGTGACAACCTTTGGCAAGTAACCACATTTGTATTTTCCTATTCATGGCCATGGACAGTTGTTTGGTATATTTTCACATGGATCTGCAGTGTAATTCAAATTGGCAGCCATGTATGCAAAGTTAGTACAGATTGTAATGAGCAACTAGTTCTTCCAATTGGTTCCCCATCACTCCACTTCTGGGTTTTTATAATGTATTTTAGCCATCGTAGATACTCCTCTAACCTCACACATTAGGGGGCATCTGTTATAGCAAGATTTTCCTCAGCCTATGCAATCTTGTCCAGAGGGCCTTTTCCCATTTCCCTATACATACTTTTCATCCCTTTTTGCAAATCCAAGAGCTAAAAATACATTTTTTTCCACATATACGCACCTTTCCTACTATATAGCATGCACATATGTAGGTTGCACCACTACAACCGGTGTACATTGGGATTTGTGCCCAAAAATGAAAAATGGTGTCGAGTTTCCATGTCATGATAGGAGACTAATGATCCTTGGCCTTCCATATACTGGAAACATTCCAACTCGACCCTTTAGTTCCATTTGAAGGCTATAAATGGGCCAATTCTGAGCTATGTAAAAGAGGAGAAACAATTCAACTTTGAAAGCAAAGTTACTCTGGAGGAATTATTCACTTCATATTGATTCTGCATCCCCTTGTCCTTTAAGTTCGAACATAGTGTTCATCCCCCAAGCTCTTCTCTTATTGATTGAGAACTTCATTGTCTCTCTTCTATGATCTTGCCTTTGGTGGAGGATTGAAGTGGTGGAGGCCCAGCTCGAAGGAACTTGGTTTCTCGGTTCTGAGCTGTGTCGACACGGAAGTCTGTAACTTTTTCACTTCTGTTGATCATATATTAATAGAAATACTCTTTTCGCATCTAATTGATATCTTGCAAATATTTGAATTGTTATTCCATGAGCGTATTTGTTATGTATATTAATGGATTATGCTATTGAATGTGCTAACATCATATATTAACACCATATGCTTTCTTTTCTTGGTTGTTGAGGACTAGTTGTAGGTATATTTCTTTGGGTCAAGTGATCAATGGTGGACTTCATTGAACGTCTGGACGAGGTAGGCATTTTATATTGTCCTGCTAGCATATTTGTTTATATAGCATACTTGAGAATAGAGTTGATTTCTGTAGTCATTTCAGTCTATTGTGGTTTTCCCCTAGCCATAGAGAGATTTTCCTCGTAACATAGTGATCAATTGCTCAAACAAGAAGTGTGGTGCTATCTCTATGTTGCAATCTTTTACTTGTGTTGCTTCTGCCCATCTTGTTAATTATTTTGTCACAGTGATAATGCACCTTGTTCCTGACCTTTTTGTTGGTGGGTTAATTGGTCCCACAAAATCTATTTCCCATTTGTCGAATACTTGCAAGGTTACATGTGGTCTTAGGGGAATCTCGTCCCTTATATTTGGTTTATTAACCCTCTGGCATGCATATCATTACTATCATTATTCCTTTGAGTCTCTATGAATGGTTAGTGACCATAGTCTTGCGCGCAATACCTTCTGCGCGACAGCTTTGCTTGCAGAATGTCCTCCTCCTATTCCCTCATGGGCTTCTGCTAAAATCCTTGGTATCTTATGTTCTAGCACACATCTTCTCAAGATGTTATCTACACCCATTTTGTATAAATGTATTGCAATCAATTAGTAGTCTGCAGCCCTGACTACCATTTTTTTCTTCTACGTAGTGTTGAATTCCTGTGGCGCAGTCCCTATACTCAGGTATTGGATGATGTTTGTGAAGTGTTTATCGGCTATTTAGACTGAAAATAGTTTTGTGTCGGGAAATTTGTCCTCTATATTCATAGTTTCCTCCCCATTAGTGATCCTCGATAGGTGATCAGGTCCTACGTTCATCTTCCCTGGTTTGACTATTACTTCAAAGTCAAATTCCTAGAACAGTAATAACCATCTACAAATTCTCCCCCCCAACACTGGCTTGTTGATGAGGTATTTGAGCATTGGCTGGTCTATGAACATCTTGAAATTTTTCTCCAATAAATAATTCTTGAACTTCTGAAGTGCATAGACCATTGCTAAGCCTTCTCTTTCTGTGGTATTGTAATTTTTCTCCAATTCTGACAGTTTTCTGCTAGCGAATGCTATAGGATGGTCCAATTCTCCTTATCTTGGCTACACAAGTATAGCTCCAAGTGCTATGGATGATGAATCTACATGTACATGGAATTTCTTTTCCCAATATGGGAATACTATTATTGGTGTGGTTACCATCTTCTCTTGCAGGGTGTCCAATCTGCGTTGGCAGTCCTCATTCCACTGAAACTTGTTGTCTTTTCTTAGCAATTTCTCCATTGGAACAGTGATCTACACATATCCATTTATAAAATTCTTGTAGTATCTTGTGTGTCCCAATGTCTCTCTTAATTGGAGAACTATTTTTGGCGATGGTATATTAACAATTATTGCAATCTTGGCAGGATCTACTAGCAAGTCTTTCTTGCATACTATATGGCCCAATAGTATCCCAAAAGGTGTTCTGAAGATGCACTTCTTGATATTTAATGATATCTGACAGTTCATGCATCTTTCTAACATCAACCTTAACACCCCTACATGGTATTTCAACAGACTATAGACTTTCCAATCATCTAGATATACCTCTGAAAACTGGTGGATGAATTCTTTGAATGCAGCTATGACTACTCTAGAAAATATTGTTGGTGCATTCTGCAATCCAAACAGCATGACTGTATACTAGTAGGATCCCCATGCCATGGAAAAATTGGTATTGTATCGATATTCTGGTGCTATCTTGATTTGAAGGTATCCTGAGAATCCATCGGTGAATGAATAAGCTTCATGCCCTCCTACATTCTCCAACACCTCATCTGTGAAAGGAGTAGGGAACGGGTCATGTAGGCACACATCATCATTCAACTTCCTCATGTAAACACATATTCTTATCCCTCCTTGTTTATTCTCTTGAACTACCATCGGGCTTACCCATTCTGATTCCTCTACAGGTTCTATGATTCCAACCTCCAACATCATGTCGATTTTCGCTTTGAATTTTTGCTTATATATCGGGTTTAGTCTGTATGGTCACTCTCTGATCGGTCTTGCCTCAGATCTGAGCAGTATATTCATTTCACCTAGCTCTCATTCTATTCCTTTGATTTATGTGAACGTGGTTGGGAATAGGTCGTTGTACTCGTGCAGTAATTATGTTATTCTTTCCATTGTTTTCTCATCCCAGTAGTCTCCAATGCTATCCATTTTGGGGTTCTCGATTGTTCTGATGTTGACTTTCTTCACCTTGATTAGCACAACAATTACTTCTGATTCCAAAGGTGGACCCTCCACTTCTCTTTTTCCTTCACCTTCCTCAATCTGAATATCGCACAGGTCATCTTCATCTGGTGCTTCTTCCTGCATGTGGTAGCATGATAGTAGTTCTCTTATTGTCTCTTTGTTTTGTTGTTGTTCTTTTGTCGTGAGTTCAAATTTCAGTTCTTTAATGAATATCACCCCTTTGATTTGTTTAAGTGTTGTGTCTATGTTGGGGTTCTCATGCTCAAATTAGAAAGTGACTGTAAAGTTTTGTTGTAATATTGTCCAACTCGTAGTTCCTCTGCGTAGTTCTTAGTCTGTATACCATTTTTCTAGGATGCCTTCTAATGTGTGAACAAAATGGTGAGGCCAGTCCTCCAGTGGTGTCATTTTCCATAGCGCTATGCACTTCTCCAAAGGTTCTGTTGGTGCCCCCTATCCATCATATTTCTGTAGTTGGTTTCTTCTTTTCTCTGATCCAAACCTAATGCGGATTAACCACTTGCATTGATACCAGTAGTTAATTGTTTCTTTATGTGCACCCCACCATCTAATATGTGTTTCCTTGAGTGTTATATCCAAGGATAAGAGCCTCTTATTTTCTAACACCTCATCTTTGTACCATGTTAATAATTCTTCTAATTCATTCACCCCATGGAATCTCGGAGGTTCCCTTATCTCCGTACCTACCAATCTTATTGTGCGGTCTATTCCTGCGCACCTCCTTGTGAAGACTTCATGTAACCTCTGCTACCAATTTCTAAGCATGTATCCAAGTCTGACGCACATGAGGTGATGCTTCACCAACTGAGTACCCCATCTACAGTTGGGTTCACATAATATTCTTGTCACACTGTTTTTCTTTAGAACTGGTTAATTTCATCGAGGTACAAGAAAGTAGGTTCTATGAACCTTTCCCCTTATGATGGGTCCAGTGGCACAATGAATCTGTATTCTCTTGAATCTAAGGTCATCTTCCACGTCTTTAAGTTGATTATGGCCTAGTTATCAAATGCCTAATCCAAGCCAAGCAATGTCGGATAAGGTGTTGTTCCCTCCACTATCTTGATTACTTCAAAGTCGGATTTAGTCCGCACTCCATCCATATCTACTGTCACTCCTTTTACTCTTCCAATTGGTAGAACTTTGTGTTGATTTGCTAGTTTCAAATGAACACGTGAATATCCTAATGTGGGTTCTCCCACACATTGCCATGTTGTTTTAGGTAATACATTTACTTTGGATCCTAAATCCAATATAATATCTCCCATATTGAAATCTCCAATGTTGGCATTCAATCTGAATTCCCTGTTTGTTCTCCTTCTCGTATCCATATGATTAACTATTTTTTGTTCTATCTTTCCTTCTGCATGTATGTTACATCTGTCTAGAATATTTTTTGATGTTCTAACAAAGGATGGATCATTTAGTAGTCTAACACAGGATTGCAAAAAACCCTTAATTGTACTTACTTGTCCCAGTGGCTATGTTTCTTCGGTGTGATCCAGCGATGGAGGCATCTCGTACGCTGGTACTTCCATATTATACTGTGTTGTTGATGTCAATGCAATGTTTGGCTTCATGAATTCTTGTCTAGCTTGCTTGAATACATCCTTCTCATTATGCGCATCAAACTGCTTCTTTGGTTCGACATTCTTTTTCACCCATTGGTGTTGTACTAGCTCTTGTCTTACTATGTCGTTTCCTGTTTTAGCTCCTCCCCATGTAACTATGTTGATGTTTCTTCCTTCATCCCTTGCTTCTTATGATATCCACTTAACATTTTGATTGTTCTGATTCCTCTTCTCCCAGATCTTCCCTAATAGTGTCGGGCATTCTTCTGTGTCATGATCTGATGTGTGACAATACATACAGGTCGTTGGTGGAAGTGGAGATTCTTTTGAATAGTGTCATGGTTGTTGACAATTGTGGAATACCACTCATCCTCTGCCTCTTCCAAAGCATCCTCTTGTTCTTTATCCACCTCTGTAGCCAGCTCAATCCCCTCATGTCACGTTATACGGAGGCACCTGGTTATACTGCATGGTATTATAGTGTGGTTGTGCAGTATTATACTGTGGCTATGCGGTGTTATATTGTTTATGCATAGTGTTATATTGTTGTTGCATAGTGTTGTACGGGGATGGTACTTGGTTAAAATAAGGTGCGGCTTGATCGGTAATCATTTCTTCCTGCACCCTGTATGCATCTGATGTTCTTTGCCTCACAAGGTCCATGGTTTTTCAATCTTTTTCATCATGGCCTACTAACTTGCAAAAGTTGCAATACGAGCTCTTTGGTATTGTCTGGTATTTCTACATCATTGGATAGTGATATGTATCATGACCCTGTTTCTTACAGATCTCACACCATATTCCTCCTATTAGCAATGGGTTTGGCATTCCTTCTGCCATGTACTACGAAAATGTTGGACATTCTTTCTTATGGTGTCTTTTTGTCCTACATGTGGTACACCAAATGACTTCTCTTTTGCCCTTACCTTTGTTCTGGTTTAGCTGGAACGTTAAGTTATTCAAATCCTCTTTCAAATCCTCTATGGATGGATCTGTGTTCTAATATTGGTTCTCTTCCAGTTGAAGGGTTTCCAGTAGAACCTCTATCTGCGACTGAAAATTCCGTTGTTGCAATGGATATTTCAAGTGTGGTAACAATGAATTGACAAACATATGCCTATGTTGCATATCTATCATCACATATTTTAGCTTTCCCTTAAGTCGTTTGAATCTCTGATCAATATCCCATACAAATTATCATGGTTTATGTCTAATCTCTATCATTTCATTCATGTATTGATCCTATGAATTAGGCTTCTAGAACTCAATTATTAGTAGCTTCTTGATATCTCCAAACATTCTATTTGTCCCTGGCGGACTATTTGCAGCTAAACTCATGTATCAATCCAGTGCGCGATATCTTAGCGTGATAGCTAATTGTGCCAATTTAGTGTCCTCATATTTGATCTGCTTTGCTTCCCATATCTTTTCATAGATAAACAGGTGCTTCTTCGGGTCCTTCGATGCCTCTCCTTTGAATTCTGATAACATGATGGTGGGATCATGTCCTTCCATCCTGAATGTTGAACTACTACCTCCGCGTGGTGTAGATACTTGACTACTTATTCCTGAACTGGCTCCCCCAGTTGTTGTTCCTTGTGTAGATGTGCTTCTTACTATCTTCCTTCTCCTGAAATTTGGTTTTCTAAATGGTGGTTTTATTCTTGGTGTATTAGTCTCACATGGGTTTATGGGTTCCACATTGACACTGATATGGATAGGAGTGTTCCTTTCTATTTCCTCTCTTGGACCTCTCATATTCCTCTCATATGTTGCGTGCAAGATTTTCTCAATCTTATCCACAACTCGAAGATCCTCTACCTCGTCTTCATCACTTGCCAAGCCTTCCCTTGTGTCTACAACTCTCTTCTTTGTGTTCACCTTATATTGGTAGGGTACTCCATTGCGCATATTTCTAGTTGTTTCCATGATCCTCTTGATATGGTCTTCATCCATCATAATTGGTTCCAAGGCCTCCTCCTTATTTCCTTTATCCCCTTCTTCAATTTTTCTTCTCCTTTCAATGCTTCCCCCATGCACGCAGGGAAGTTTAGTTGTCTGAATCCATTTTCATTACACCTTTGTTATAGAGTAATATCTTAATGGAAGTATATAACAATATGATGTACCTACCTCGAGGTCCCTTCAAGAACTCTTGCTCAGCTGCGCTGTATGACTTTGTTGTATCTACTACAAATGTTGTGACAAATCCTGCAACAATTATGTCTAACTAGAAATCTACTAAACGTGTAAACTTATTATCAACTTGTTGTAATTGTGTGATCTCTTCAGGATTCCATTCTAGATGTCTGATCCAATTTGTAGGATGGTTTTATTTCAATATTTTTATCCACTCCCGCAATACATGTGGGAAATCACAGAAAAAGACTTCATGCAAGTCACTGAATATGTACTTGTCCATATATTTGCACGGTGTTAACTTCGGATTTTTGTTATCTTTATGCGCAAATTCTAACTCCTTTTTATTTAACCAATTCTCTATCTCTTCCTTCGTTGGATTCCATAGTCTCAACATTCCCTTCTAGATTCTCATTCTTTCAGCAACTTGTTTCCCGATTCAACATTCTTTTGACGCATATTCCCCGAATTTCACATACTCAGTCCTATTTTCTTCGACATAACCAGTAGCAGAACCATTTGTTGGATTTTACTACTCTTTTATAGGTTTATGGTTTATTCTAGTTCAACCTTACCATCCTATATTGACCCTGGTTTAGATTTAATAAGCTTCCCAACAAAATCCATTTAAAACTATCAACCCCTCTAGTAAACCAGAAGGCAATGCAATACATGGAGTGCACTGCGCAGTCTCACCCGAGATAGCTCTATGGGTGGATGCAATAATCAAGTGTTTGCAACCTGAGAATGAGAAATATATGTGGTTTTGTTCTGTAATCTTTATTCATTCAGTATAACATCTAGTTATAAAATTCATTCTATGCATGCATGTGGAATACCAGATCTACTTACTTACTTCATTCATCTAACATTATTCAATTAATCGAACATAAAGACACATGTATTCATTCACATAACACAGTGTTACCATGGTTCACCCACTCCTGGGCTACATCCACAAAGATCTGGCTCTTAGGCTTTTATTATAGTTCAGAAATATATCACGCCACGCGTGTTTACAATCTTAGTTCTCCCCCTTTTCCACAGGCTCCTCGATCCCTGTGAGGATGA
>ML849510.1:30303-44092 GCA_009831015.1 Picea engelmannii
GTTTTCCTTCCATGCGTGCATTGCCTTCTTCTCTTACACGTGATGCTTTTCCCTCCAACTATATTTTCCTCTTTGCATGCTTCTCCTCCAAAAATAACCTTTCTTCCTAACTCGACTTGCCTCCAACAATTGTTAAGAGGTTTTTATCTCGGAGTCTTTTGGCTAGTCTTTGACATCGTTTTGATTGATAAATTGACATTCATCACTCATTTCATTTCCTTCTCTGAGTTTGCAAACATCTCCTAGTTGTGAAATTGTATGATCCCCTTGGCTTAACAAAATCCCTCGGTTCATCCTACCTTTCAGGTTGTCTGATATTTGTCTTGCAAAGTTTTCAAATTACTTGATTGTTTGGATTTTTTCATCAACTAGAGTTTGCAAATGTTGTTTGGTATTGAGCCCTTTTTATCTTCATTGAAACATTTTTCTTTGTGAATGATTAAGAATCTCTTGTTTACCACAACCTAGCCTTGAATATTGATTCTTGTTGCTCGTTTTTTAGGATTTTCAATAGTGTTTGTCTTCTTTCTCCCTTACATCTTTTGCGTTCCTGATTGAACAAGTTGTGAAGTCCATTCTTATACTTGATTTATTTTAGTTCTCATCTCTTTTTTAGTGCACTTTGTTTAGTTTCTTTTTTGCCTTGCATTTATTTTTGTTAAACATTGATCTCTTTCATTTCACTTTAAAGTTAAGAAGCAGAAAAATTTTCATATCTCATTGTATACAAATCGAACAAAGAAAATTTTTCATTCTTAGGAAATTAGTTTTGGTACATGTTTGGAAACGAGCTAGTTTTTCATTTGGATTTCAAAAACATTTGCTTGGCAGTTTGGCATCATCTTGCACCCAGAAATTGAAAAGTTGCATAGTTTTGAGTACTTGCTTGTGTTAAGAATAATAGAAATCTTCTCCTTCTGATACATAGAATTCATCGAAAATAAAGAATTGCATCTCATTATTTTCCATTCTATTGGATTTGAGTCTCACACATCATCGGTTTCATCTCCGTGAATTGTTTGAGTAAAAATCCATTAAAATCAACCATGCGCTAATAAAATCCACTAGACATTTTTCAATTTTTAGCACACCAACAATAGCGCGTGAATAGGGTCTTTGGACTAGGTAAAGTGAGTAAATCATCCAAGACTACTAAATAGACTGTAAAACACTAAAGAGTGAAGAAATCCAATTTTCGTATAAGAATAGCTAGGAACCCCCTATAACAAAAGGGCTAAACATGAGGTCGTGTGCAAAAGAGCAACGAAGATTACCCCTCCAAATATTAACCAATCATAGTGGAATGAGCATATATTGGGGGTTTTTCTTGACAAACCACCAGTTTCATTTGGTCTCGGTGCTTCGTGAATCCTCAATCTATTCAGGGTCCTCAGGAGTCTTATTGGTCCACTTGTCTTCATTTCTCTTGAAGAGCTTCAGACTTTGATATCCTTCCCATATGTTCGGTCCCGACTATCGATTGTACCCACCCAGACGCTGATTGCGAGTTGGTAACCTTAGTGTCCTTTTCTAGGGATCTACAGAGGTGATTATGGGGGGATTTCCACAGTACCTGGGGCAGACGTCATCTCACACTTTCAGTACCCCTGGAGTGTGATCCTGTGAAAGAAAGGGTTTCTTGCATCAATAAGGGTTGTTACGTGGAGGTTGGGGTAACTGCTTCTCATTTCTTCATTGGAGGCTTGATATCCTGTCTTTGGAATATCCTTTATCTATTGTTTGCTTGGTTGGTTTCCTATAGATTTTTGTTAGGAGGTGTGTTTCTCTTAGGGTTCGTAGTTGGATTTAGGAATATCTCACAGTATGCAAGGTCTCGATCCTAAAATTTATGACCATCAAAGAAATCCTTAGAAGGAAAGAGTTATTAACGAGGAAATGCATTCTGAATTCATGAGTGTAGCTCTCGGAAGTGACCACCATGAAGAAGAATCGATTACAACCTTTTTACAAGGAATTTTCCTCAGAGTAAATCCTCCTATCACTAACCCACATGGCTCATTGCTTGTTGAAATGTCATCATCGACATATCTTGATGCTTATTCTTCTTACAATTTACCATATGGTTCATCCATTAGGATATATTTTGGCATGAACCCGTCATCTTTTTGTTTTCTAGAAGGAGTTGGGAATTTATCTTTATCCACAACTCCTATAGTTAATACTCTTGGTACTTCTTCTTTACTGGGAATATCAATGACCCAAGTAACCCTGAAACAACCACTTGTGAATACATCTCCCTTCATACATGGGTCAGGTAATATTCCTTCTTTATTATTTCCACACAAGCACACACCAAGTGCTTTACTTGGTCATCCCATCGATTAGATGGCCAGCAGTCAAGTCGTTCACAAAACCACGGTTACAAAAGATACTCACCCTCCCTCTCTAAATTTACAAATGGGTACACCCTTCATTGGAGGTCAATCTTCAATGGTTGGATAACCTTTAGCTGGGGGGGAACCTTCAGGTGGAGGGAAAATTTTTACTAGGGGAAAAGAATCATACATGGGGAAAATCCTATGTGGATGAAACATCAACAGACCTGGGGACAAGCCACTCCTTCAATTCCTTCCATCCCTACTACCAGTGGCATGTATCTTGGACAACCACTTTCAGGAGTTGCTAATCCTTTATGGGGTCAACCCAATCTGGTGTGAATTCCTCATCAAGGAACTTTTCCCTATCAATCTGTAAACTCCATGATTTCAACATAAAATCCCCCTTAAACACACTATATGGTAGGTCCATTAGGATAATCGCAATACATGGGGGTACCATCAGGTCAATCTCTGTATGTAGGAGGTCCATCTGTTCAATCACAGTACATGAGTGGACAACAAGAACAACCACTATACATGGGTGTACAATCAGGACAACCACCTTACATGGGTAGACAACTCGGATAGTCACTGTACGTGGGGGGACCTTCAGGTCAACCACCATACATGGGAGGACCATCTAGTTTTTCCATCTCGCCGCAACCTGGATATGGTCCTAATGGTGTTCCCATGCCACATGGTTACCACTAGTATCCACACGATAACCAACAACTTCCATTTTTGGCTACGTTAGATCTGCCAGATGTGTCTCATTTGAAAAAGGATCCCATTCAACATGCCCCATTTTGTCCCTCCATTCCTGCTGAATTATCGTCTGATATCCCAAAATTCAATGAAAAACCTGAGGACGATCCTAACAATCATGTTATGACTTTCCATTTATGGTGTTCTTAAACTCTTTGATGGATGGCTCCAATCTTCTGGGGATTTTTCAGAGAACATGTATAGGTTCAACAACCAAATGGTATATTGAGTTGTCGCGTAACTCCTTTGTCGAATTTAACTCTCTTTCCATGATTTTTTTACACATTTCTAGTTGTTTATACGATACGAGACCAGTACAGATCTTTTGACCTCAATCCAAAAATCCTCTTCCACCCACATATCTGATCATATTCATGAGTGGAGACAATGGAGACCGTTGATTAAAGCTCCAATTCTAGACCAACTCCTCGCGGATTGGCTTACAAAGTCAATCTTGCCACCCATCTTTAGAGATGTTACTAAGGGAAAAGATATCAGTCGTGCTCAATATTTGGACTTGGTATATTCCCAATCTTGCACACTTTACGATCTCACCCCCCATGCTCCATGTCCATCGAATGATCCAACAAGACTTTCTTCGGAACTAGGTTTTGTTTCAAACACCAAAACTACTTCCGCTCTTGCTCAAACCTATGAGTTGAATCTGGTCCTATTATCGCACAAGTTGTAGGTTGGGAAAATCCTGACCCAACCACTAAATGGAAACAACTAAGAGGTCACCTACCCACTGTCACCTTATGTAGGTGTCCTCATCACTTTAGAGGTGAGGTAGTCACCTCAAGGGGGGAATCCTGGTGACCATAGGGGGAATGAGATGGAAAAGGATGAAAATGAAGATGAAGTCCCTAGAGGTCAAATTTAAATGGTATGAATGTTTTGGAATGAATTATTGGGAAGGTCCAAGGGTTTCCAAGTATGTTGAGTGACCTACAAATGGTGAAATACCTTCCTGAGACACAAGAAAAACAAGCATATGTTGTAATATAATCAATTGGACAAGAAAGTTAATCTTGATGTCCCTAATATCATATGTTAGTAAAAATGTATATCAACAATAATATGGCACCATAAGCTGAAAATAAATGCTATAAATCAAGTAGAAGATACAAGAAATAAGACTAGCTAAATACTATCAAAACTCAAGATGAAATACCAAGATACTAGCATGAAAAGATAAGGCTGTTGTAAAAAAAATTCTGCAGCAAATTATATCAGTCTTATGGCTGTAAAAATCAATCTATTACAGCAAAAAAATCATCCGCTAAAAATCCTCCAAAATTTTCCAAGAAGTGTGCAAGACCAAGAAGAGTAAGTGTGCAATCTTTGGGCAAATTCCAATGGTTGATAAAAGCGTTATTCAAGCAATTGAGTTAGGGTTTCTACAACCCTAATTGTTGAATATGAAAATTTGTAAAATAAGCAAGAAGTATCCCTTTGATGGGGACACCCTAGTGGCTATGAGGTTTCCAAGGCACAAGGAAGACAATCCAAGTTGCAAAAAGTAAAATGGACAGGAAATCATGTTTCCCAATGCAATATTTTGTTTCTCCAATGCAAGACTAGTGCCTTTAGTTATGGGTTAATGGGGTCAAAAAGAAAGAGCTAGGGTTACTAAATCCTTGGGGGTGTAAATCCTCTTAATTCCCAAGGCAAATAACCTAGCTAGGGTTTGAATATGAGGGGTGTAAATCCTCTTACTTCCTCAACACAACCCTTGCAAAATAACTTTAAAAGCTTAATAAACTGGTGGAAACTAGGATAGGGGTGTATATACTTATACTCCCTATCTAGCCTTGGACAAAACAACCTTATCTTGTATTACAAATTACAATAACAAAGTAAAGAGACCATACCATTCAATAAAAATCCTTAACATGCCAAAGTAAACCTCCACAAAAGAAAGAGAATGACCTCCTAGAAATAGTGCACCATCATCATCATAAACCATAACCATAAAAGCATTATTCCATAGCACAAGAGGAAAAAATACTCCAAGTGTAGTGGAAATTATGTTCATACCAAGTGCTTCTCACAAGAGGGAGAGTTATGTTAAAATGAGATCTTATGATCTCTTATTTATACAAAATGTCACTCAGATAGTTTGTCCTCATAATTAAGGGTAAACCACAAGACTAGGGTTCAACAACCCTAATATTTCCCCTTTTACAAAGTAATATTAAACAATTCATTTAAATTTCACTTTTGCCCAAAGAGAAAGCCCTAGTCATATGGACGTCACCCATTTAGGGGACGTTTTGGCACTAAAAGGAGGTCATTGGTGATGGAGGAGAGTGGAAAGGCTTCCCAAAGACACATGTCAAGCATCAAAACAACTTCCTTCATGATCAAGGCTCAATCCCCTTCAAAACATCCTTGTTCCAATACATGTCAAGTCACCACCAAACCCTAACCCCCCTAGGTGACATCATGCCTCTAGAAGTGACATTTTTCTTCTCCTAGGAAAAATTTTTGGCATGTGGGGGATAGGTTATGTCTTCCAAGCCATATTATAGGCCTTCCAAATTTGATATTTCTCATCCGGCATGTGGGACCTTGGCATCTACCTGTGGGCTTCAATCCCCATGGAAGCCCAAGCTAGGCTTATTCTTCCAAAATTGTCTACCAAATAGGTCATGCAAAGACAAATAAGCATGCCCTCCAAGGATATCAAGTCATAACATCATGATAAGTGAATACATTAAATAAATGATCCACATAAGCATGTGCATCAACGATCACTAAGTCAAACAATTAAGTGCTCAAAGACATTATGTGACTTGTCAAGATTGAATATGGGAGGGTTGACGAGATGTCCTATTGGGTAGATATTTCCCTAGGTCAAGGAGAGTTTCCAAGATATCCCTCTCTAAGCCATGTAAAGTGGGTGAAGTGGTTAGGGTCAAGACTTAATGGGCATAGGAATCATGACATACAAGAGGTCGTAGTGTCTCATTCATGGGTGACTTTGTAGAGGGTTTGTGGTACCTTATTTTGCAATGCACATTTTACAAGCCCATTATTTTCCATTCTTTCATAAATTTAAGGAAATTTCCAAGGCCACTACACTGGTGTGGTGTCCAAATAATGGCAGTGCCACCCACAAACACCTAGTGTAAATGAGAAGGTTGGCTCGTGATGAGACCCCCTTTCTCTCAACCATGCAACTAAGTCATTACCTTGGCTTGGTGACCAGATGATGGTAATTTCATACCACTAGGTATTCATGGACATGATAGGTCAGCTTGTGATGAGACCTCATATCCTCCAACTAACATTTTAATAATTCTTAATCATATTTTTTGTGGGTCCCCCTTTTTTCAAATATAAGTGTTTCATTGCTTTCATGGGTGATCCCTAGGTGAAGCATATAAAAGGTTCATACATAGGCTTTTATCTTTTACCCAACATCAATCCCTCTGGGTCTTCATCACCTTCTTCCTATAGAATGAGGGACAACCCTTTCTTGGGTCAATACACCCTAAAATCCAAAGAGATAAGGAAATGGGGATAAATAGTGATGGAAAGTGGTAAGTATGGTCGGGAATGGTATGATGGCTCTTCAAGGGAGTTCCTAGTAGCAAACCCATCCCCAAGGAAGACCACTTACTAGGGAAAAATTTCAATCACCAAGGTGAAGTAGGGAAAAAGGCATAATGTCCAAGCATATATCATGAAATCTAGAGAAATATAAGATACAACATACTTAAATTCCTTAAATATTGAAATGATATTNCCAAGGAAGACCACTTACTAGGGAAAAATTTCAATCACCAAGGTGAAGTAGGGAAAAAGGCATAATGTCCAAGCATATATCATGAAATCTAGAGAAATATAAGATACAACATACTTAAATTCCTTAAATATTGAAATGATATTCACCATAATATTGATCTTCACCTCATGGAGCAAGGCCCATTGCCTTCTGGAAGCCAACTAATGTGGTGGATTCCATCTAAAAATTTTTTACCTCTATGGTGGTGAGAAGGGACTCCATAGATGCAAAAGAATATTGTTGGTCATGTAATCTTTCGATACTCCATATTTTCAACCCGAGGGCTTCAAGACATAATCTCCTTAGTTATCCACAAAAATGAGATAACATTTGTCTCCTACTTGGGGACATGTGCACATCATAGAGTGCACGAGAACCATAGCATCTCCTAGTAAACATGTTCTTCCCAAAAACTCAAATAAATGGATCAGGGCATCTAGGGTGGTGCTATCACCCTTCATCCATATATATATATATATACATCCAAAATGAAAACTAATCTAGAAAAGAAAAATTTTGACATTTTTTTCTAACATTTCTAAGTTAAGTATGAAATCAATATGAAAGTAGAGAAAAATGAAAATGAAATGCATCTAAACTAGTATGAGCAATCAAGATGCAAATGCAGGGGAAAACAATATGACTTACCTACTTACCTACTTACCTAGGGCATGGGCCCTAAAGAAGTCATGTGACCTGGATGTAAGGTTGGAGAAGAGATCCATCCATTGCTAATCGCATCTTCCTCCCATCTAATGTTGTCATGTAGTCTCTTGGTACTCCATATTTGCAACCTGAGGGCCTCAAGACATAATCTCCTTAGTTATCCACAAAAAGGGGATCACATTTGGCTCCTACTTGGGGACATTTTCTCATCGTAGAGTGCATGAGAACTGCAACATCTCCTGGTAGACTTGTTCCTGCCAAAAACTCAGATAACGGGATCATGGCATCTAGGGTGGTGCTATCATCATTCATATATATATATATACACATCCAAAATTAAAACTAATCTAAAAAATAATTTTTTTGACATTTTTTCTAAAATTTCTAAGCTAAGCATGAAATCAATATGCAAGTAGAGAAAAATGAAAATGAAATGCATCTAAACTAGTATGATCAATCAAGATGAAAATGCAGGGGAAAATAAGATGACTTACCTACTTACCTGGGGCATGGGCCCTGAAGAAGTCATGTGACCTAGATGTAAGGTTGGAGAAGAGATCCATCCACTACTATTGGCATCTTCCTCCCATCCAATGTTGTCAAGTAGTACTTTTCTTTATTAGACTTCTTGTTGATGATGTAAGGGCCAAGCCATGATTTTTTATATTTCTGGTCATATCCAGGCCTTCCCTTTCTTTTGTCCCACAAGCGTAAGATTTCCTTCATTAAAATTTATGAAAGATCTATTCTCAATGTATGGAGGCTCTGTGCAGACTGTCTCTTTGATGATTTCTTCATTTTTCTTATCTTCTTTCTTCAAAATCTATATAGACCCTAGCTCCTTCCCATGGTATTTTACAAGTTTCTCTTTGTATTGATCTATCCATGAAATAAGTGTGTCTATGAAGTCTTCCTTCATAAAAGGTAGCTTAGTTTTATCATACTCAATGGTTTGTGGAGGTACATCATAATCACATTCACTGACGTAATCAGTACCATTAGGATTCATCACATGTCTATCAAATTTATCTCGATTGTATAATATCTGAAAGGTTTCATATCCCATGGGAATGTGCACATGAGTGAGATCCATGCTAAGGAAACCTCCAAGATCAGTAGACTAGCTCCTATATAAGAGAATTCCCCAAGCATCTGGAACATCGATTAACAATATTCCCATGAGGACACTAATATGTGGAAAATCAATCAGGCAAACCTCAATGTCTTCACATACCCCTAGAACCTTGACCCTTTTGGAATTAATACCACATATGTTTCCATATGGTTGGGTTGTATTCAAACCAAGTTGTTCCATCACCTTTAATGACATGACATTTGTTGAGGCCCCTGAATCAAGCATGCAGTTGTTAAAGCGAAGGCCATGCATGCCTAATGAAAGATAGAAAGGGGGGTTCTTGTTCCTTGGTCGATCAAGATACACAGTGTTCAGGATGATGGGAGGATATTCCTTCTCATCTGGCACCTGCAAGACTTTCAAAACTTCCCTTTTTACATAAGGTATCATACACATCTCTGTCACTGGGACCATCATATTCAATTTTCCAAACATACTTGCAACATCTATATTTAACTGAATATCATCTGTAGGATTTGTATTAGGAGGAAACTCATGTACCGGAGGTGGAGGTGGTGGAGCTACCTTCTCTAATGATGGAAGAGAAGTGTCAGGTTGTGATGGAGGGGCTGAAGCTTTATTTCTTCTAGTGTAGGTCAAATATTCCCTCCTCATTAATTCCTTCTTATGATCATCTGTCAATTGATTCAAGGCTTAGAGTATCCCCTCTCTTTCTCCTCTTCTTTTGGCTTCATTGATCTTCTCTTGGGTAAATTTTTCCTCTTGAAAAACACAAATCATATCAATGAAATTCATATCATCCGGATAATTTTTGTCTCATCGGGAAAATTCATCTTCTTTGTGGGGTTCTTGGCATGGGAAGAACCAAGCTTCTGTATCAATTGTCCCAACTGGTTTCAAAGTATCTAGGGCCTTTGCCTCTTTTTGAGCCCTTGGTTTCCAATCTGTGGCATCTCTTTGTTGTTTGGAAAACTAAGTTCTAGGATCGTATTGATTTCTTTCCACTGTATTCAAACAACCCATAATATGATTCTACACCTAGATAAACTGAGTATTCATCTGGACTATCTTTTGAGTTAAGATGGGAATCAGATCAAGAGCATTATTGTTGGAAACCTTAGTATTTTCTTATGTTTTGACATGGGGGTAGTGAAAAGGTTCTACCCTTGAATCAATCATATTTTCTTCAATATCGACATTATACTCCTTGGCTTGTGCCAATGATGTGGGGTTTTTGTCTTTGAGAATGAATCGAAACTACCCTTCAAAAGCATTCATGTAAAGGAGACGAACTGATGATGTTGTAGGATGGAAATATGTTGGAATTTGATTGTATAACCTTTCAAATCTGGTATTGAATTCCTTCACTATTTCATTCTCCTTTTTCTTTATCTGACTAAACTAAGCACCAAGCATCCCACCATCTGCCTTTGTTGACCATCTGTTATTGAATACGTTGGAAAAATATTTGTAGGATGTGAGAAGATTGTCAGGGAGTCATATGAACCAATCAAGGGATTCTTCATTCAATGATGAGGAAAATAAATTCATGGCCACATATTCATATTCAATACCTGCATTGGTCATGTCTCGACCCATGACATAAATATGGTCCTCAACAGTTATCACATTGTTTCCTAGGAACTTTGGAAACCACTTGTTGACTTATTTTATCATTGTATTAGGGTATCCTTGGATGTTGAACATGTTAAGAGGTTTGTAGAAGTTATTTTCCAAAGGGTGACCCATTGGAGCAAGAGAAATGATACTATACTTGAGAGGGGTCCTTCTTTGGTAAACCTTTTAAGGCTTGAACCTCCCAGGGGAAAAAGGTTTGGGAAAGGAAGGGTTTTTGGAATGTGGAGTCACCTTATGAGCTTCAAGATGATCTCATCAAGAAAGGTGGAAAGGGAACGTCCCTTGTGTGGAGTCATTAGGCAAGCTAAGGGAAAGGATTTGGGATATCTTGCCAAAGTGTCGTTAGGGTTCTGAAGAGAATTTAAAATCCTCCTTGATAGCAGTGCCAAAATGTTATTGCACAAGTTTTAGGATGGTAAAATCCCTACATAACCACTAAATGGAGACAACTAAGAGGAAACCTACCCATTTTCACCTCAGGTCTCCCCATAACTTTGGAGATGAGGTAGTCACCTCAAGGGGGGAATCCCGGTGACCCCGGGTAAAATGAGATGGAAAAAAATGAAGATGGAGATGAAGTCCCTAGAGGTAAAATATAAATGGTAAGAAGGTTTTGGAATTAATTCGTGGGAAGTTGCAAGGGTTTCTAAGTATGTTGAGTGACTTGCAAATGGTGAAATACCTGCCCGAGACACAAGAAAAAAAAGCATATGTTTCACTATAATCAATTGGAAAAGAAAGTTAATCTTGATGTCCCTAATAGAAGTTGTTAGTAAAAATGTATATCATCAATAATATGGCACCATAAGCTGCAAAATAAATGCAAGAATCAAGTAGAAGATAATAGAGAAACACTAGATAAAGACTATAAAAACTCAAGATGAAATACCAAGATACTAGCATGAAAAGATAAGGATGTTGTAAACACTTTTTTGCAGAAAATTATATCATCTTTATGGCTGTAAAAATCAATGTATTAGAGAAAGAAAATCATCCACTAAAAAATCCTCCAAAGTTTGCCAAAAAATGTGCTAGACCAAGAAGAGAAAGTGTGTAAACTTTGGGCAAATTACAATGGTTGATAAGATAGTTATTCAAGCAATTGAGTTAGGGTTTTTGCAGCCTTAATGGTTGAAGATGCAAATTTGTAATAGCAGAAAAAAATATCCCTTTGATGGGGACACCCTAGTGGCTGTGAGCTTCCCAAGGCACAAGGAAGACAATCCAATTTTCAAAAAGAAAAAAGAACAAGAATTTGTGCTTCCCAATGCAATATTTTGTTTCTCCAATGCAAGAATAGTGCCATTAGTTATGGGTTAATGGGGTCAAAAAGAAAGATCTAGAGTTACTAAATTATTGGGGGTGTAAATCCTCTTACTTCCCAAGGCAAATAACCTAGCTACAGTTTGAATATGAGGGTTGTAAATCCTCTTACTTCCTTAACAAAACCCTTGCAAAATAACTTTAAAAGCTTAATAAAATGGTGGAAACTAGGATAGGGGTGTATATCCTTATAATCCATATCTAGTCTTGGCCAAAACAACCTTATCTTGAATTACAAATGATAATAACAAAGTAAAGAGACCATACCATTCAAGAAAAATCATTATCATGCCAAAGTAAACCTCCACAAAAGAAAGAGAATGACCTCCTAGAGATAGCACACCATCAACATCAACAACCATAACCATAAAATAATTATTCCATAACACAAGAGGAAAAATACTCCAAGTGTAGCGAACATTCCAGACCAAGTACTTCTCACAAGAGGGAGAGTTATGTTAAGATGAGATCTTATGATCTCTTATTTATATAAGATGTCACTAAGATAGTTTGTCCACATAATTAAGGGTAAAACACAAGAGTAGGGGTCAACAACCCTATTATTTTTCCTTTTACAAAGTAATATGAAACAATTCATTTAAATTTCACTTTTGCACAAAGAGAAATCCCTAGTCATATGGACGTCACACCTTTAGGGGACGTTTTGGCACTAGGAGAAGGTCGTTGGTGATGGAGGAGAGTGGAAATGCTTCCCAAAGACACATTTAAGGCATCAAAACAACTTCCTTCATGACCAAGTCTCAATCCCCTTCAAAACATCTTTTCTCTAATGCATGTCAACTCACCACCAAACCCTAACCCCCCTAGGTAACATCATGCCTCTAGAAGTGATGTTTTTTCCTCTCCTAGGAAAAACATTTGGCATGTGGAGGCTAGGTTATATTTTCCAAGTCATATTATAGGTCTTCCAAGTCATATTCTAGGTTATGCAAGGCCTTCGCATCCACCTGTGGGCTTCAAGCCCCGTGGAAGCCAAATCTAGGTTTGTTCTTCCAAAATTGTCCACCAACTAGGTCCTACAAATAAAAATAAGCACAACCTCCAAGGATCTCAAATCATAAGTGAATCCTATCAATAAATTAGCCAGCTAAGAATGTGCATCAAATATCACTAAGTCAAACAATTAAGTACTCAAAGACATTATGCGCCTTGTCAAGCTTGAATATGGGAGGGTTGACGAGGTGTCCTATTAGGTAGATCTTTCCCTAGGTCGAGGAGAGTTTCCAAGAGATCCCTCTCTATGCCATGTAATGTGGGTGAAGTGGTTAGGGTCAAGACTCAATGGGTACAGGGCTCATGGCATACAAGAGGTCATAGTGTCTCATTAATGGGTGCCTTTGTAGAGGGTGTGTGGTACCTTTGTTTGCAATGCATTTTTTCCAAGCCCATTATTTTCCATTATTTCATTCTTTCATATATTTAAGGAAATTTTGAAGGCCACTACCCTGGCATGGTGTCCAGATAATGTCAGTGTCACCCACAAACACCTAGTGGAAATGAGAAGGCCCTCTCTAGATGAGACCCCCTTTATCTCAACCATGCAACTGAGAGCCATTACCCTAGCTTGGTTACCAGATGATGGTAATTTCATACCACTAGATATTCATGGACATGATAGGTGAGCTTGTGATGATACCTCCAATCCTCCAACTAACCTTTTAATCATTCTTAATCATATTTTTTGTGGGTCCCCCTTTTTTCAAAGATAAGTGTTTCATTGTTTCTTGGGTGATCCCTAGGAAAAGCATCTAGAAGGTTCATACATAGGATTTTATCTTTTACCCAACATCAATCCCTCAGGGCCTTCAGTTCCTTCTTCCCATAGAATGAGGGACAACCCCTTCTTGGGTCAATACACACTAAAATCCTAAGAGATAAGGAAATGGGGGGAAATAGTGATGGAAAGTGGTAAGTATGGTCGGGAATGGTATGATGTATCTTCAAGGGATTTCCTAGTAGAAAACCCATTCCCAAGGAAGACCACTTACTAGGTAACAATGTCAACCACCAAGGTGAAGCAGGGAAAAAGGCATAATTTCCAAGCATATATCATGAAATCTAGAGAAATCTAATATACAACATACTTAAGTGCCTTAAATATTGAAATGATTCTTGCCATAATATTGACTTGTACCTCATGGAGCAAGG